>JAANSP010002499.1:0-12721 GCA_036850745.1 Homidia socia | reverse complement strand
CGTTTCGAGGAGAGATCCGTGCTGCCCTTCCGAAATGGTGTGGCGGAAAACTTGCCGAAAATAATAAAGAAATTAGTGTGACATATGGATATGGAAGGAGCAAAAATGAAACCAGCAGTTCGTGAAACAACTAATCATAGGAAAGGTTATTTTATTTATTAAAATGGATTCAAGATATAAAATCCACATTAGGATGAATTCTACGAATAAAGACAACAATGAAAAGTTAGAAATGAGTTGTTGAATTCCTACACACGGCATAGCTAAAATGTAATTAAAAGAAATTGCAAAATAAATACAAAAAAAATTATTTGTAGAGTTAACTCAGTATGATTTTAAAGGCGGAATTCCCATAGTCAAAAGTGTTTACTATACACATTTATTATTACACATGCATTGTTGCAAGAAACACAGACTTAATTCGCATTTTTTATGACTAGTATACAGTGCTTAAGAATTAATAATTATTGCAGTAGGTATTTACAATGTGTTCATGCAGTTTTGCACTGTGGCTCTTTATTGTCTGCGCTTGGGATTTTCGTGAAACCTTCAAAATGCCCAGCAAGGAAGCTGCAGCAACAACAAATCAAACAAATGAACCAAGCAGCAAGAACTTCTTTTGCTTCTGCTCATTTTCGCAGAAATTCCCAAGATCAAATTCAAGTTGAAAGGTGCAACTTCTGACTCATGTGAGGAAGTAAGCATGCATACAATATGTAAATTATGTATGTACTGCATCGTAACACTTTACTCACAAATAAGTAGGCACATTCTTTTTCCTTCCTAACTACCATCTTTATCTCATAACATTTTATATCTTTTAACCATTTTGTATATAAGCGGAAGCTCTTGAGCCAACTGCAAACCAGTCGGTAAACAGCCAGTGAACTTGGTGGAATTACTTTTATGATCTAAAATAAATACGTGTGCAAAAAGACATGAATAAGCGAAACTTGTCAGTTTTATTGGTCCTCGTACCAACGCTAGCTCTGTGTGCCGCAGGACCAGTAACAATTCCCCAAAGTCCCAGTGGTAGCAACACCCCAACAGAACAGGAAGAGGGAGACGCCAGTCGTGTCATTGATGAAATCTTTGCTGCTGCCCGTGATGGACGTAGTGTGGGCATCAGCGTTGGTAACGCAGATTTAGACAAGTTGGCAAATGATCCAGAATTGAATGAACAGGAAGAGGGAGACGCCAGTCGTGTCATTGATGAAATCTTCGCTGCTGCCCGTGATGGACGTAGTGTGGGCATCAGCGTTGGTAACGCAGATTTAGACAAGTTGGCAAATGATCCAGAATTGAAAAAGTTAGTGGGGGATAATAATGGATCAGTTCAAGGAAGATCTGGCATCATACCAGATTCCCCTGGATTAACGCAAGCAAGAAACTACATTTTGAACAAATTGTGTGCGCTTGGACTTTACAAATGCAGAGACAAAAAGCAAAATGGTGGTAACAATGGGATTAGGAATGGTACTCAAGCACAACTTCCAATTTCCTCCATTCCTTGGAGTCCTGCAGGCATTGGCGGAAGTTTGCCCGCTTCTCCAGTAACTGGAGGTGGTAGACACGACAATCATCGCCCAAATTCTCCTTCCAATCCTTCCAATGTGCAGGGGGGAATTATTGGAAGTAGTAATCCAGGTTGTACCTGTGTTCCAATGAGCCAGTGCAATTCTTATGATATTGTGAGCAACCCAGGAGGATCATCCTCTGGCACTTATCCATCTCCATACAATCCCAGTAACGGTGGGGGAAGTTCCAACTACCCAAGGCCAGGAGGAGGAGGGAGCAGCAACAATCAAAATGGAAGACCAAGCTTTGGTCAGGTTGGCCAAGGAATCAACCCAAGAAAAGAATTGATGACCGATACTGTTTTGGATGCCCGTGCTTTGCCAGAAAGCGCGGACCCTTCAGAAGTGACTGAAGCAGCATCGATTAACAAAACTAGACGTCCCCGAGTTGTAAACGGAGCCTCCAACACTTGCTACGACCGTCAAGTCTGCTGCAGAAACCCCATTGGGCACAGCAGCAAAAACCCAAATAACTATCCTGGCAGTCCTTCAAGCTATCAACCTTAACACATTAAAATATATAAACCAAGGGCATTTCTATTGAAGTACTCAAACAATCGACGCATATAATGCAGTTCTGTCGATAGAAACGAGAGGTATATTGCACCATGTGTTCAGTTAGCGATTATTTGCATTCACCATACGTAAAGAAATTTACATACGACGATCAAAATGCATGTTACATTCTAAAAAAAATTTACGATTAAAGAACGTCTAAACGTTGTCGCATTTTTAACATACCAAGTAATTATTTTTTTAATAAAAATATTAATTATTCAAAATAAAAGCTAGTATTTTCTCACGTCATTCATGGCTTTTAAATTTCAGGAATTCTTTGGGTTGGTTGTTCATTTTTATCCTTGCATAGTAATTTGTCCGTTTGTCCATGCGCAAATTTACAGGTAAACAACGCGAGCTCGAGTTACTCCACGTGCTATTCGATAAACTTTTCGATAAATTATGCTCCTTTAGAAGGAAAATGGTAAACCAGATCCGTAAAGAAAACAGTGGAAACGGAGTGAAAATCAAGTACAAAAACAGTAAGGATGAAACAAAGAGTTTGCAATTATTTTTCTTTTATGAAATTTTCAACTTTACGCAAAACATTAATAGTAATGATCTTTTTATTCATTGAAATGGATTTAAAAATAGTACATTGTTCACATTGGAATGAAATCTAAAGATGATCATGATAACAACAAAAGTAGATAAGAATGAGATTAAATTGTGTGTATACATAATTTATAAGAAATACTGAAATGAATATAAAAATTTGTTTATCACGTTCTCTCTCGCAGAGACTGCATAGTAGAGTAATAGGTAATCAATATATTTGAAATACGACAATAATGATAAATAGTTAAATACATAACTATGAATTCACAATTTGTAGCAATCCATCTTTAAAAAACTGAACCCAGGCTTATTAATTTTATTGTTACTGCGAACCTTCAAGTTAAAAAGATGTACATACATATTTAGGTAATACGATAACGGTTAAATATGGTATTGTGTTTATGGAATAATTAATATCACGCAAAAGTTGGTAGAAAACATACAGAACACACCCGATCCTAAAATTCCCGGTCCGTAATACACCAAAATTGAAAATCCTAACTGTAGTAATGTTTAATATATAATCCAAATAGTAGAGGAGTAATAATAATAACAACAATGGTTATCTTGATGGACCTTACATAATATTCTATATATGTACATACACACACATATAATGCTTGCAATAACTATGATTATAATCACATCAAAATGTTAAAATTTACTCTAAGGATAATAAATTAATAATAAATCACACAAATATATAGTTTACTAGTTTCATGATAACCCCACGACATTAGGTAAAGCTACCAACTACAATACAGAAAATTCAATGAGTTGGACAAAAAGTTAAAATGCTCCTACAGTATTAATATTAAAACATCCATTTATTTTAAAAACTACATTTACTACCTAGTTTACCAGTACATATATGGTGTAAATATTACATAGCATTACGGTTTTTTCACATTCAAAATAATCATTGAAAATATTTAAAAGAAAGATTGTTTGCTGAAAACAAGAACTAAAACACCAGACTGGAAATACCAGCATCTATTTTAACAAAGCGTTTACAAGTGCATGAATTTAGAACTCGAGTGTGTACTTTAATATATTTAGCAGCATTTTTGATTGATGTACTAAATTGGTTTTGTTGCCTTTTTCCTTAATTTCATGGCAGTTCGTTCAGTTTGTAGAAACGAGATGTCATCATGAAAACAACAAGAAAGAATTTACAATAGGATGTTCACGCTTCGGTTTTGGGGACACAAACATTCAGTAATACTAATTCTGCTCCACATAATATAACACCTTGATAGATTTGTAGACATCATTTAATTTCCCATTTAGTTTTTAAAATACAATACTGTAACTAAATTAAATTGTGATTAATCAAACGGATTTCTAATGATTTTAAAAATATTTAGACTTTATAGTTAAGTAAATACTACGTTTTGTTTTATATGCATAATACATATGTATATTTTTGTATGGCATTTTTCTCGAATCCACGAGTAATTAATTACTTGCTGAAAGTAATTAGACCTATAACTATTTAATTATCATTAAATATGACTTTTGTGACTTCAAATTCGGGCATAGACTCACAATCTGTAATAATAATACTGTCAATATATACGTAAAGAATTTTTCAACGTAACTTCCATCTACTCGCTACTCATTCTTATTACATATCTACGTACAACCTTTACCTTCATATACTTAACTATTTTAAAATTAAATATTGGTAACAAATTACTTAATCCCTCGCTTTACCACAGTCCAAAACCTGGAAATATGAAAGTCAAGTAATTTCTTTGGAGTTTTCTGCATTAGCAATAAGTAATCGATTTAATTGCCACTAAAATTATTTTGCTCACCTTACAACTGATTTTGCTACATCATTAGTTTAGAACATATAACATCTAATATATTTTTGTTTATTTTACAACCTCTAACATTCAACCAAAATTAACTCGCAAAATTATTGGGACATCCTATATTCCATAACCAATCAGCTAATTTAAGTTTTAGCAAATTCTGAGTACATTAATGCACGTGATTCAAATTCATGATTTTTGCTTCGAGACAGTAATTTTTTACTGCTAATTAGTTGAGAAATATCATAATCATATTTTAAGTGGATAAAGTCGGATATTTTTAGGCACTAGGAAAGATAAAATATGGGCACGGGCGTGTGATGTAGTTGGGCATGTATCTTTAAACACAAGGTGTTATATTGTGCAATGTTACATGATGCACTTACTTTGGTTTTGTATTTTTTAATGTACAAAGTTATTATAAAATTAAGCACAACCATTAATCTACATTTTATGAACGCTAACATTTTCTTTTGAAATAATCTATTTTGTTCACTGATATCTTGATTGGGCATGTATCTTTAAACACAAGGTGTTATATTGTGCAATGTTACATGATGCACTTACTTTGGTTTTGTATTTTTTAATGTACAAAGTTATTATAAAATTAAGCACAACCATTCATCTACATTTTATGAACGCTAACATTTTCTTTTGAAATAATCTATTTTGTTCATTGATATCATGCCCGTTGTATGATTTCTCAAATTTCCCCACCACCAACACAACTTGCAGTAATAATTTGTCTTTACCCTGACAGTAAAGTACTAATCTAGTTGTATAATATATTGCTACAAGTGGTTCAGAGTTCAGACATTAATAAACTTCAGCATTCATAGAGAAATAAATTAAAGTTTTTACTTGCAGTAATAAATTGTCTTTACCCTGACAGTAAAGTACTAATCTAGTTGTATAATATATTGCTACAAGTGGTTCAGAGTTCAGACATTAATAAACTTCAGCATTCATAGAGAAATAAATTAAAGTTTTAAAAATTTATATTGCAAATTAATAAGCAGAGTTGACTATAAAAGTTTCTGACATTTTTCCTCCGACCCTTCCATCAGGCCATTCACACTATTTTTTTAATAAATTCTGCCATTTTTCAGTTTTAAATGGCATTCATTAAAAATTCTCCCATTCAGGCAATTCACACTATTTTTTTATAAATTCTGCCATTTTTCAGTTTTAAATGGCATTCATTAAAAATAAAACAGTAAAAACAGTAGTGGATTCAATTGTATGGGTAGTAAAATTCGGAGTGCCAAGAATATAGACCATAAGGACTTTTACACTTTTGAAAACTTTTTTCTTAAAATACATACGTAAATATTAATCATTACAATATCCTAAGTAGAGCCTAACTGGTTGGATGATTGACATGTACATGGTTGGAATAATTTAATTTCTCCCATTTCTTCACTTTATTTTGCCTTTTTAATTGAACTTTTTTCGACCGTTCCCAAATGGTAACTGGTGTGTGATAGTGATAGCGCACAATTCGTTTCGTTGAGAAATGCAAAACGATAAACTGGTTTTAATAGGTAATACTGTAAGCAAATAGACAGATAGACTTGATTGGCTGGTGATTGTGGTAATGAATACTGCAATATTTGTGGATTGTGGTCAGTATCAGTATAATACATAATACAATAATAATAATGTAATAGTCGACTTTTAATACATATAATGGTAGGTAAAAAAAGAATGAGCATTTCATTAGGACAGATAGAACTGTTTCATGAATTCATATAGTCACTAAAAAGATGGTAAAATTGGTAATCAGTTGCGATTTATCGATTTCTCTTTCGATTGTATAATACTTTACAATTTCACTACTAATTACAAACTTATCCTTGGTAAAAAGGACTATAATAAGTTTCAGGTAGAAAACATTAAAATAGAGCAAGTTTAAATATTCTGAACAAAAATGAGTTTTCATTAAAATTTGTCTTGCCAAAGGTAAGTTGTAGTAATAATAGTCAATACTTAAAAGTAATTTGTAAGAAGAAGGGCACAGCACCGCACCAACAAAGAATTTTCAGTATTAATTTCAGACATTTGATGCAACCGAGTCTTGGCGGAACTTGGATCGATTTCCTGAAGGTCTTGAAGACGTGGGAGTTCCTTCAAGATTGGTGGTATCTGTTGATAAAGTTCTTGAGGGCTTAACGCGATGGGGATGGGATGACCCTGCTGTCGCAGTGGTTGGCATTCCATTTCCGTCGGGTACTGCGTTTTCGGGAGACTGCCCTTCGATTTGACCGCTATTCATAGAGACTTGACTACCACGTCTTGACCTTTGGCCTGCGCTATTTCCCCTCAGTAATGTTTTGGACCCTTTCAATAAGGACACATTCATCAGCCGAGGGTTTGGTGTGTTGAAGATTGTCCTGTTCTCTCGGAATCTTGCTCTATTAAAAGTTATTAACATAAGAAAGTTTTTACAAATTACCAGAACAAATAATCACAAGACGGAATATTTTGAAGTTGTTAATATTCATTTAATTAGTAAAACTCAAGAGTACTTACTTGGCAAACAGTCTGAGTACGATACAAAGTGTAACGGACATCAATGCTAGCCCAACAACGACACCAATCATGGTGGGATCCGTTGTGGGTACTTCAACATGGTGAGCACTTGCCTCTGAAATAANTGGGATCCGTTGTGGGTACTTCAACATGGTGAGCACTTGCCTCTGAAATAACAAAATATGCAGTAATGTTAACATTCTGATTGTCTTTATCAATGTCAAACTTTTTAAGAGAATGTTGAAATAATTTGCGTCTGTGATGCTATTTAAAACAAATTGCAATTATCTACAATGTTCAGTGTTAGCCATACATTTTCATGAAAGTGAGCTTCTGTATTTCCGAGAGAAAAAAAACAGAACAACTTTAAATGGCTTATACCATATCGAAATACATAAATATATAAATCCTTGGAGTAAATCAAGAAAAATACTTTTCTTCAAGGATAATACACTAACTTGCCACATTCAAATGGAATTTCATTGCAAAAATATTTTAGCGAAATAAACTTTGTGCGGTTTAATAATATTTTTCTTGACGAAAACTTCCATTCAACTTTAAATGGTTTATACCATCATCGAAATACATAAATATAAATCCTTGGAGTAAATCAAGAAAAATACTTTTCTTCAAGGATAATGCACTAACTTGCCACATTCAAATGGAATTTCATTGCAAAAATATTTTAGCGAAATAAACTTTGTGCGGTTTAATAATATTTTTCTTGACGAAAACTTCCATGCTACACTAAATGTAATAGTGCCATGTTTTCAGCTATTGGCAGGTTGTAACACATTAAGGGATTTCATGTACATTCCTTGTCGCATTACATGAAAAATATGACATGCAGTCGTTTGCAAAATGTTTCCATTTTGTATGCTTGTTCTTTCTAGGTCGTCATTTATTTTCTCTCATTAATGTACAGCTTGGAAAATTCATAGCAGTAAAGAAATAAGTGTGACTGTCAAGAGATTTGCACACAAACAAGAATCCTGTAAAATGATTATGAGTTGCAAAGTCATCAAAATATCTCCGCTTTCACAATTTTTGAAAACCATATTATCGTAGAGACAGGCCAATGCTCACTTTTATTCCCTCCTTGTCGCGTAAGTTCCTATTGTCTGTGGTCTTTGTGGTAAAGTTATATAAAGTCAAAAGTTTTTAAAAGTTATTCAAGTAAGAAATATCACTTCCATCTTTACGAGAGAATAAACTTTTCTCACTCCATCTTTGGGTGCTATAAAATTCACATACTTAACCACTCTATATGTATGTATGCCAATGGTGGTTCTGCAGCCTATTGGCCAATAATTTCATTGGTTCAGTTTATTTTTATGACTAAATGATATTGTATATTTTATCATTATTATTATATACTACACTGAGCTTGGAAAAAACTTGAAGCTGTTTGTTAGTTTCTTTCGGTGAGTGTTCGCAAGATATACTTGCATTTTTCTGCGAAACCTCATTATTTCGTTATTGAACCTTGTATTGGACCCTATCATCCCAAGTAATGCTAATCATAAAGTTTAAGTCAAATGAAAATCACTAATTTCGATGATATATGACCGTTTGCTAACATTCATTTAAGGAAAAATGTCATTTAACTTTTCTCCATCTACTTCATTTTTCGTCAAAAAAGGGTTTCAAAACTCGCAAATATAAACAGAAAGTGCAAACCAAACGATGCGTTGCTTCAAATTGTTTCCTACTCCTAACACTTCATTATGCGCCACACAGTGCGACTGTGTAACGTGCAATGAAAATACTGTGAAAGCAAAATACAATGGAATATGGGTAGCGATACAAGATGGAAATCTAAAAGGAAAGTCTCAAAATAATAAGGTTTGAGATTTTGAGCATGTCTCAGAGGGAAATCAGGATCGTAAAACTTGACGATGCATGCAAATCGTGATGGAACATAATTTTCATTATTTGGTGACAGCATCAAGGAAAATAATGCTTTCTCGAAAGTATCCTTCACACTGAAAATGAATACCAATATGCACTTGGGCATGCTTTGTGTCAGCATGAATTTAGCATTTCTCCTAATCTTTGAACAAACCACGTCCGCTAGAAAATGAAAACCGAGATATTGTGATTCGTATTGATGATCAGCGATAGCAATTTTTTGAATACCAATATGCACTTGGGCATGTTTTGTGTCAGCACGAATTTAGCATTTCTCCTAATCTTTGAACAAACCACGTCCGCTAGAAAATGAAAACCGAGATATTGTGATTCGTATTGATGATCAGCGATAGCAATTTTTCTTATTTTCTGCGTAATATGCAATAGTACATTTATACATTTACATCATCAGCCTTTAGGTTACCAACATTCAACTAGTTTATGATCAACGTATTTACCCTGAAAAAACCGTTGTATTATTACTATTATTATTACAAAGAAAGCCTATACTTTGAATACTAAAAAGCATGGCTATGTTTTTGTTTGTGTTTGCTGATTCGATGAAAGGGACAAAGAAAAGTTTTATTTTCTTACCTCCACATAATTCCCCGTTGTCGACCCGTGGCAAGTAGCCAAGTTGGCATTTGCAAATTTCTAGTCTGCACTCAACATGCTCCCCGAAACACTGTATGGTGTCGTTGCACTTCCCACGAAGTGGTATTGTACCTTTAGTAAAAAAAAAGGGAAATGGATACATTAATGGAGAAAATTAGAATATAAAACAAGTTTATTAAATAATACAACACAGATGGTCGCCTAATAAAATATTCATTCATTTTCATTTTTGTACAAACCTAAGCCTTTTCCAATTTTCTAAAATAATTATTGGTCCCATAAAAATAGAGCAGCGATGCAGATAGACTACTTTATTATTGAGTTTATTTGCATTTCAAGCCTTCCATTTTTTCCTGCTTTCAGAATTTTGTGCTAACCATTTGAACAATAGACATTTATTTTTTAATAAACGCTGACCGCAACAATCAATCAATTATCTATCAACGTTTACATAAATTTAAATGTAAGTACCAGTTACAGGAGATAAAAAAGGGCAACAATATACTGGCGTGAAATTCCATTGATGGACAACAACATGACTCTGTCTATTCTTTGCCTTTTACTCTATTTTTGTAAAATTTATTTTATATAGTTGCTTGATCGATTGGATCTATACAACTTTACCATCTCAATCCTTTTACTTTCTTCACACATAATGAAATGGCACCGTGGTATAAAGCAACATGTAGAACTCTCACATTTCCCCGTTGCTGCAGTTCACATATTACTAGAAGTCTTACTGTTCCTTTTACGTTGCTTCTCTACGGGCGTCTGACATGTTTCCAACAGCGTAGCAGGCTCTGTCCATTTGGTACATTCATGTAAACTCTGCAGCTCACATATTACTAGAAGTCTTACTGTTCCTTTTACGTTGCTTCTCTACGGGCGTCTGACATGTTTCCAACAGCGTAGCAGGCTCTGTCCATTTGGTACATTCATGTAAACGGCATATTAAACCAAGTACTTTATGTCGGTACTTTTATCCGAAAATATGATGTGAATGCTTTTTAAAAAACCACCGTTCTATATGAGTGTGTTTTTATTAAGTAAGAAAGCTGAGGCTTCTTAATAAACGGGAAGCTTGTTACACATATCTTTACTAAACCGGTTGACACAAATGACGTTTTTCTAGGATTCTATTTCCGTAAATAGCTATATAACGTTTAGAAATTAAAGTAAGTAGACAATCACTCTCTCTTTTCACTCTCCATTTTGTCAATTGTAGATAAAAGTTGAAAAGAAGCTACTTGGGTTATTGCTCGTTTTAGTACGTAAAACTCACAAAACATAAAAAAGAACTCGCAGTTGTAAAGAAGTCATTCAATAGCATTCTAGAGAAGTCATCATTAGATTGTTTTCGTGAAAATCTCCTCATATTCCAAATAGCTTAAAAGAGACCAGTGGAAAACACGAGCCAGCTTGCCTATCTCTCCACGTACATCATATTTATTTACCACTGGGACTTGACCAGAGAAGCATGTAATGCACGTGTTGGCTATATTCGCAAAATGGTGGTAAAAATATGTACATAGCATACTCTAGTGAAATGAGAGTGGTAAAGTACTAAACTTGACAAAAAAAATGCAGCATTCATTGCTCCTTGAAACTCGATCTCAGTACAAGTTTCATCTTAGAGCAGCCTCTACAAGTACATTTGTAAAAAAAGTGAAAGTTGCTTGCTGTTGCTTGCGCTGGGCTCCTTTTGTACAATTTATTAGTTCATGAGTTCACTCTTCCAGCTTCTCTCTTGAGATATGAATGCAAGGTTTCTTAATGCAACGTGAGTTTGCTAATGTGTGTCACAAAATACTTTCTTCTACTCTGCTCATTGCTAGTTACAACAATTCTGTTGTAAATTTCGAAATAGATATGAATGCAAGGTTTCTTAATGCAACGTGAGTTTGCTAATGTGTGTCACAAAATACTTTCTTCTACTCTGCTCATTGCTAGTTACAACAATTCTGTAGTAAATTTCGAAAATAAAAGTGAAATACTACAAAACTGCACATGCATGTACACATCGTGGATGGACCCAAATGAATGCGGAGCACTTTAGGGAAATCCTCTTTCAGGAGAATACATGAAGCAGTGAACATGCATTTTTTTCATTGTAAATATTTTATCGTGTCTAAACAATTACCTATAAGTACTGTTTTTTTGTTTTTTTATATCATTTTTCCCATTTTCAGAATTATTTTTACAAAACACGACAGCAAATTCATTTGTTTTTACATTTTTACCGCCTTTATTTTTAGCAAGTGCATTATCTTTTATGTGGAAAAGCTGATATGGCTTCAGTAAATCCTGTCAATAAAATCATAAAAGAACCAACACCTACATACATAATCCTAGACACGTTCAATTTTTTGGTTTTTCGTGTTCTAAGCAAAAATGAATAAGTGCTGGGTTTAATATTTTCAAATGCGCAGAAAGTAAAATGGATGGATTATACAAAATGCTTTCCATTACTTTATTACGACTTTCACGCACGGCTTCTTTATTTGAAACCCTATGATAAAACCCTTAGCGGAATTGGGGCATACAGTATGCATAAAGTAAATTGCTTGTTCAACTTGATAGGTTTGCAATCAATTTCCTTTGAGAAAACTCTAGGCATTAGTTTCAGTAATAAAATATTTGACAAAAATGCCAATACTGATCCTTCAATACATTGAGCCTTTACTGTTTCTCGAAAAACAATACCCTCCTTTTGATTTATTTCTTGCGTACTTTAATTTTATTTAGTATTCGTCCTGATGGATGGTATTTATATAACTGCTTTAGTAGAAAATGCAAAAAGCAAGTACTGATTTTAACTGCTGACACTCCTATTTTAGTTTTTACTATGCTTTCAGTTAAAAAGAGGAACCTACTTCTATTTTCTGCAAAAGACTGACAAAATGCAAGCGTGGATGAAACTAGAAACAACAAAATATTTCTGAAATCCCCGTGGGAGAAACTTTGCAGCTGAATGAGCAATAGTTATGGTTTGGAAAGATGATTTTGATGCAACTTGTATAAAACAGACAACCAACAACCATATGTTGTTTCACTGGAAATATAAATAAAAGTAGAACAAAACGCTTTTTAAAATGACTGCTTGTCTCTAGATTGCAGTAGCATCTTTTAGCGACCAAATTCATCAACTTC
>JAANSP010002498.1:0-12721 GCA_036850745.1 Homidia socia | reverse complement strand
ATATGAAACCAACATTTGAAATTTATATGGTGTGCTTACAGTAAAACATATTGTTTTTAATGACGGTATGGAATATGAAGTACATGAACGCAAAACTTTGTTTCTCACTGAAACTACTACTGCTCACACAATCAGTCAGATGATGTAAGAGGAGGTGGACTCATGCATGACATATCTGGAATGGAATGTCATGCTTAATTAGCTAATACACACGTGCAGTAAATCTTTCTTTTTCGTTTGAAATAAACTGTTTCATGGTTCCTCCACTTTCGATGATAAATCTTATTTTATTTATTAGCTTACCTACTTGACAAATATCAAACTGCTTACGTAAGCACAATTTGCCTGAAGAAATGTATGCCTACTGCATATTATGCTGCTGTGCTTTTGAATGCAGATAGAGGGAAGTTTGGAAATTGGAAATTATTGACTTGCTTAATTGAACGGCGGGCGACCAAAACTATACCAAAGCGTGGTAAGCTGGTTGGAATGAGGTCTATCAAGCATTTGAAATCCTGTTTATAGTGGAAAGTTTCTCAGGCGTAATTATAAAATGTATTTATAATAATTTGGAATAGTATAAAGCGACGTGGTCCATTATAAACCTCAAAAGTATGGGCCCACTCTAGTTTTACAACTTCACTTGATGGCAGTAGCACTCGGTCGGACGATCGGCTATCAAAACGGGATTGTGCTTATGAAATTGTGCATTAAATCCTACATAAATATATGTATAGTGCAGTTCATGCGAGCCATTATGGATGTTGAAATATTATAGCAACTTTTGAGGGAAAGGGGGAATCTTGGAAAAAGACAGAGAGAGATGTGACAAAGGATACCATTGATATCTCTACTGCTGCTGCTGTAGTGTTGTTGGTGGGACGAGAGAGAAGAGAATTCTTTTTCTGACATTCGTCTCTGTCACAAACGAAAACCAGTAAAGTTATGTTTTTCTTGATAAATTATATAGAAATTCAAAAGAAAAAGAAGTCGCGTCTTGTCACTGGGAAAGTTGTGATGATAAAATCATGGCTGATTTATTTATGCGGGCTAAAAATGTAGAAAATATCTGCTAAACGCAAACATGCTATAAAGCAGTAGTGAAATGATATACGCATATTTCCATCATATTTATGTACAGCTTTCCACCACCATCTCCATTATGGCATAAAGAAATTAATTTTCGCCCATGCATGTTGTCGGCGTAGTTTTCGTAGAACTGAATGAAAATTTGAATGAAGGTGAAAGAAGAAAGGAGCAAAATGACTAACGAGATATTTTTCACTGTGAGCAAAGCAGTGATAACTGTGGTTGCCATGGGAATGTGATGATGATGATGGTGGCATGGCAGTGGTATCATCATCTCACTTCAATGCGCTACTTTTCCACCCATCTCTCATCCTTCCCCCACCTTTTTTACCGTGAAAAATAACTTCACGACGACAGGAATGGTGGTGCTTTCTTCTTGTCTGTCTCTGACTCTTATCTTTTTTATCTGGTATTTAGACCGACAGAGAATACAGGAGGACGAGAAAAAACATGACTCTCTTTGATTGAATTCACATAAACATCCAAACTATGTTTTCTCGGCCCCCTTTCCTTTCCGCCATAAGTTTGCACATTTCTGTGGCTTTCTCCGTGAAGAGAAAACTTTCAGAGATTTATAGATGAATAGATTGATAATGAATTAATCTGGGCGGGCATTGGTAAAGGAATAAAGTTTTTTATATAAGTAAACTGGAGATGTAAAAAGGAAAAAGTGACTTGTCTTTTTGGTTGCTCCATTGGAATTTACAAAGATTTTCTGGCGTTGATAAGTCTAACTTGAAAAGGACCAAAAATATCATCATCAGCAGCATTATTGGCAGCACATCTTTCTGGCCGTCATCCGGGCACACAGAGAGAAAACAAAAGGGACGTATGGCTTGATGATAAACAGAGACAGCAGCAGAACAATCAAATAAGCAATCTTATTCTTGTTTCGGCTATTCACTGTAATCCGTTGGTCCCACTTGTCTTGTTTGTTCCGTTTTGACATTTCATGACAATGAGTAATCTTCCATCCTTTAGATCACTCTTGTTTCGCATCCCATAATACATTTTAGAAGAAACTCATTTGGTTAGCAGCAGCACGATGACAGCCACACACTAATAAATAAAGGGTATGAGATGCTATAAGGTTGGATGAATAACATGAAAATATTACGCATCAGTAGAGACAACCCGGCACATGTCCTCCCTTTTCTAATAATAATAATAATTTTATGATTAAGAGGATAAAGTTCAAAATTATAATGTGTGCCTTGACTACAGGCAATTCACACAGTGTGCTTTGTTTGCTTGCTTTTTCTAGCGAGAAAAACATCCCGTTGTGTTCATTCACACAAAGGAAAAGTCAATGCAGAGGGAAGATGGTTAGTGTCAGCATGAAATATGTTCGAGGAGAAGCGATTTGTGTCTGTAGATGTAGCTACCAGCTACTAGAACGGCGGTAGGAAAGCTGCACCGGCACAATTTGTGGAACATGTAGGTGGATATGTATGTCAATACTTCAAGTGTGTATTTTTCATATTCATTGGTGAAATATGTTAAGTGACTTTCCTACCAGCAGGCTGGGAATCAACAAAAGTTTGGTCTATCATCTCATGCTCATTTATTTCTTCTATTGTTGTTATCTCAGGTAGTGACTGGTACAGATATCGCTCTCTTCACACATGCCCAGCACTGCGAGCTTTACTTTTTGCTACACACTTCTTCCTTTGAATATAATATACAGAAAGTTGAAATACCGGAATGACACGCACGATAAAAAAATCTTTTATTGAATTGATAGAAAAATGAAGAAACTAGTCTTTGGAGACCACCACATATTACATTTTTTGCACATGTATCGCCGAGTAGAAAAAGTGTGGTGAAGCTGATTCCATTGTACTGAGAGAGATTATTGTTTCTGAAGCTGGCATGCATCAACCTAGGCCTGTTTTTTGAATTAACTAAAGTGAATGTTTTCCGTATTTTATCTTACGATTAAATTTGCAAACTAAATATGATAGCTATTTTAGCGAACCGGGTAACAAATTTACTGCTTAAAAAAAATCTTTTATTGAATTGATAGAAAAATGAAGAAACTAGTCTTTGGAGACCACCACATATTACATTTTTTGCCCATCTATACCCGAGTAGAAAAAGTGTGGTGAAGCTGATTCCATTGTACCGAGAGAGATTATTGTTTCTGAAGCTGGCATGCATCAACCTAGGCCTGTTTTTTGAATTAACTAAAGTCAATGTTTTTCGTATTTTATCTTACGATTAAATTTGCAAACTAAATATGATAGCTATTTTAGCGAACCGGGTAACAAATTTACTGCAAAAAAGTATTTGCAGATATTATTAAACTAACACTTGAACAGAATTTTCCGTCTCGTCTCGTATTTAGAATCATTTATCGTATGCAGTATTTGTACTTATCACATTTTTCCAATCGTATCAAAAGCCTCTCTTCCTTCCTTTCATATTAAACCCAAACAACAAAAGAGATCATAAAAAAGCTTGAACTTTTATTTTGTTATTTTTTATGAACGTTATTTCCATTGCTCAAATCTTTTCTTCGTCACCTAGCTGCCTGCTGTTTATCTTCCTCTTCGGATGTCATAAAAATATTGTAGGTATATAAAAATAATATATACACACATCATCACGTTGACATTTGTAAACAGCAGCGTAAATTGCAAGCTTGTTGTCATTGTTGTTTGTAGAATCCAAACGGGAGTTCAGCTGTGGAGAACCTTTGTTTAGCAGTGTGTCTGTCTGCTGCACAATAGGTAAAAGTTATTCCAGCTCCGTCAAACAGAAGGCATTTTAAGCATTTTTATGCACTCATTTTTATGTTTCTTTTTCCCTGACTATTTTTTGCATCATTCGTAGATAACAAATAAAAGTCGTAAGAAAAATGATGGTTCAAGTTGTCATTCTGTGCATTTTTGATGCTGACGTTATATAAGAACAATGTGATCTATTACTTTCTCTTTTTTTCATCTTTTAACATTCCGATCCATAAAAAATCAAAGTGGAACATGTCATTTCTTTTTCAAATAGATTGTTCAAAAAGTAGTAGTAGTAGTGGATTAGCTCGTCTAAGCAAAAATATATAGGGAAAGAGTAGAATATTGCCAACTGTGCATGTATACACACTTTTACTTTTTTGGTATTTATATTGCTAAGAATCTGTATGGAAATCGATTTTGAGGTAGTGTCGAGATGAGAATACGATGATTCGGTGGAATAGGAGCTGATATGACAACCGATGTGTGTAAGGGCATCATTTTGGTTCTCCTCATCATGAAAATCTCATGCATTGTCATGGTCTAATCCCTGCAGAAGTAGTAGTAGGCTAGTAAAGTAGTTTGTACACTACATTTGATCCGTCGTCCGCTTCTTTCATAAACTTACACAGAGATATGCTCCAAGAGAAGAAAGACGTTCTTCTTTTGACATTTTTTTAAAGATTTAGATCGTGACAGAAGTGTGGTGCTAGTACTATTGGTATCGCCGGTTTTCATCCTTTTCTCATTTCAGATTGCTTTGTTAAAAATGATTTCTTCTTGAATGCAGAAGTGATAGAGAAAATCAAATCTTATTAAACCTCTTTTCCATTTGAGTTTGAAGAAAAGTTTTTTTTGGATTTTCTTACAGTAGAAAAAAATGTTTCGTGTTATTTGCAAGTATTCTAGAAATATATAAAATCATTTGCTATTTTTGTACAAAACTAAAACCATTCAAAATGAAATGAAGAAATATGAAAGGACTTAAGCGAAAAAATAACAAAATGTGGAGGAGGCTATATAAAATCATTTGCTATTTTTGTACAAAACTAAAACCATTCAAAATGAAATGAAGAAATATGAAAGGACTTTAGCGAAAAAATAACAAAATGTGGAGGAGGCAAAATGGGAGTAGTTGTTTTGTTTGACATCCCATGCCTTTAAAATATTGTTAATATGACAGGAAGGCTGGTATTCGAGACTAACAAAAAAGAAGAAAAAGAAATGGCATATGTTTTATGTCTCTTGTAGTATTCTCTGGAATGGACAAAAAATGCTTAGTCTGAAAAAAAATCTCAGTGTCAATTTACAATGAACTCGTTTGGTGGTAATGACGCAGGCTAAAAAATAGCTTGTACGTTCGTTCAAATACCAAGAATATAAAGAAAAACTTGAGCGAATTTGATATATGATGACGATGACGGTTTCAAATTTCGCGAAAAAAACAAGAAATCCGTCTTGTGGTGTAGCAATATCGACAACAACAACATGAAAATAAAAAAAATGTCTAGCAATATCGACAACAACAACATGAAAATAAAAAAATTGTCTGGTACTCTGCAAGCTGCTATGCTGGCATATTTACGAAAAGAAAAAAATATTATCTTTGTGAGAAAGCTAGAGTCTTTTAAAAGAAATGTGCCAAATACGGAGTGAGTGTGCTCTTATTGAGCAGTGAGTTTCTGAGAGCTCTGTGTAGACAGACAGTAAAATAGAGAATGTGTGGCATGAAAAATGGGGAGAAGAAGACGCAAACAGTTATCTCCTTTCCTTTTGTCTGTTTCCAGTATAATTTTTCTTTTCCTCACTTGCTGTTTTGTTTGTTGCTGGTATTTACAAGAGAATAAGTAGACGGTGGGATTTATTATGTTATTTCGCTCGTGCTGAATAATTGGGAAGGTGGCATTAAGGAATATATATTATCTCCCTCAAGTAAATAGCAATCAGTATCTACATTTGAAGCTGTTTATAGCATGTTCACGTATTTACTAAACTAAAAAAACTATTCATTCAAAATATCTGTGGTAAAACGTAAACCGTGTCGGTTTGTTTATAAAGAGGCCTGTTTGCACTTCCAAACGTAGTTTGTGCTGAAACGTATAATTACTAGGTTTAGATGTAATTTTTTTAATGAAAACTATAAAATAAAATAAATTTCCGTGTCGGTTTGTTTATAACAAGGCCTGTTTGCACTTCCAAACGTAGTTTGTGCTGAAACGTATAATTAGTAGGTTTCGATTTAATTTTTTCAATGAAAACTATAAAATAAAATAAATTGGCAAGTTGGCTCATCATAACTACTCATGGAGATGTATAATACACATGGTATCACAACTCGACAAGCAAACCAACGCACGAATTGAAATTTTACATGGAAATGGTCATCAACAAAGCTATAATAATATATGTAGTTAAACATACACACAAATACCATAGGTGATGGCCGGAGCAAAACTTTTTGTAATAAAAAAACTGTGACAGCAATGACGTTGGGATGATGATGACAGTAACAACTCAAAAGAAAAGTCGGCAAATCTGGCAAATAGTTAAAATGGGAACAGTAGTAATGGCTGAAAATTGTAGTCGTCGTAGACATGGACGTAGTTGTGGCAATAAGAGTAATTATTATTGCCATTTTATGGCAAATAAATGTAACGGAGGAAAAGGGGGAATAATAATAACAATAACAACAGCGTGGTTTTGAATGTCAAATCTTAAAATGTTTAACCCAAAGTGTAGTGGAGGCAGACACAGAGCGTGAACAAAGACAACAACACCAACTAACTGACAATGAAACTGTGTCGGTGGTAGGTAATGGACGGAGTAAACATGGCAATAAAATTTGTTGGTGTTCGCACATTAAAACAACGAGTAGTGAACTATTTGTCTAGGAATTCCTATAAGATGCTTAAAATGTGCTGCTTGCTACTATTTTTATTACTGTTGCTCTTTACTGTCTGCCGTCTTTGCTTTTTTTGCACGGAAATAATAATATTTTAAATGCTCCTTTTTGATTTTTATTTGTTTGCTCTTTCAAAACTCTACCAAGTTGCTAGGCAATAAAAAAAATGTAAGATGATACTCGAGGAAAACACAGCCAACAATTAAGTAAACTGTCAATGTCGTCTCCATCAAATTTTTTTTCGAAAAAAGATTTCTTATTTTAATCTTGATAAAATAAACGACTTGTTACTGTACACAATTTTCTCTACTTTTTTTGAGTGTTCCAAAACCATTTTTGTACATCTATATTATTTTAGCTACATCAACATCAATAAAATAAAACATTCGTCAAAACTCTTGTCACTTTTGGTTAGATTCTCAATTAGTTTTCCATCAAATTTTTTTTCGAAAAAAGATTTCTTATTTTAATCTTGATAAAATAAACGACTTGTTACTGTACACAATTTTCTCTACTTTTTTCAGTGTTCCAAAACCATTTTTGTACATGGATACTATTTTAGCTACATCAACATCAACAAAATAAAACATTCGTCAAAACTCTTGTCACTTTGAGTTAGATTCTCAATTAGTTTTTTTTGAATACGTAGCTGCCTGATCGACATCCTGAGTAGGAGGCTTGTTATTGAAGGATTATCTTACAAAAAACAGCAGCAATAAAGCAAATAAGTAATGAATATGTCAGAAAATAAATAAAAGAAACGATATATTACTCTTTTGGAATTCAACCGTGTGCTGCCCGATCGACATCCTGAGTAGGAGGCTTGTTATTGAAGGATTATCTTACAAAAAACAGCAGCAATAAAGCAAATAAGTAATGAATATGTCAGAAAAAAATAAAAGAAACGATATATTACTCTTTTGGAATTCAACCGTGGCAATGTTTTTACTATCCTCGTGTCAAATTATACTGTGTGGGTGGATAGTTACTGGAATGGTTGGGCGGAGATCACAAAAAAAAGTTATTTTGACAGTTTGCTCGTAATTAATGCAAGTTGACATTTTTGCTGGCAAACTTTTGTTATGGGTTGTATTCAACAATAATGACGTGTTTTTAAGAAGAGCTAAACATTTCCAAAAAATGATTCATTGGAGGAAAGATTGATGATGATGATGTGGAAAAGCGCGCTCGTAACAATTCGTCATTAGTTATAATTGTCCTCCTTTTGTGAATATATTATTGCATAAATAACGCCTACTGTGCCGGTCAGTCAACTCCCACAGGTTCTAATGGGACACAAAAGAGGTGTATTTAACACATGTTTATATCATGTATTATGTCAAATATGATTAAAAAATAACAACCAATTCTACCCTCACTCCACTCTTGCCAAGATTCCTTTTGGTGACAATTTTCTGCTGTTTTGTACGATGGAACGATGTCAACGAATTGCCAGCTATGAAACAAGTCGATACCGGATTTCACACCCATTCATGCTGATTGAATCCTTTTTCCAGCAGCGGAGTATCGTTGATGATCAAACTGCTTCCAATAAACACTAATAAGCTTGTGTACATATTTTTTAAGCACAATAAGCAAATTTTTGTATGGATGCCAGAATGGATTGTATATTTAATGGATAAATATAATAAAAATATATATTGTATTTTGAATGCAAAATAAAAACTAAATACATGATGATTGGCACAAATTTAAAAAATGCTCAAAAATGTTAGTTCCGTAAGATTGTACGTCATACATCGCCCAAAGTTGGCATCTTTAAAAGAAAATAATATGCAAAGCTTCAGTCAAGTGAAAGTTGAAAACTGATTTGATAATGATCAAAAATATTTTTTTGCTAGAAATACAGAAGCTTACCTCATTAAAGAGATTCCGGAATTAATACATTCCTATTTTCATCAACCATTGTCAGTTTTTCTTCTTCAGAAATGATGCTAGTTATTCCCAGCTCTGGCGTTGTTGGTGGTAGTTTTCCGAAGCAAAAGCTAAGGATATGTCCCGAAACACCAGTAGCTCATATTCAGTACTGCTGTGACAGGACAATATCATAGCCTTGCACTGATCACCAACAACATGA
This sequence comes from Homidia socia, assembly GCA_036850745.1. Lineage (NCBI taxonomy): Eukaryota > Metazoa > Arthropoda > Collembola > Entomobryomorpha > Entomobryidae > Homidia > Homidia socia. The sequence goes on along the minus strand of JAANSP010002498.1, from coordinate 3,900 downwards.
GAAACCGCAACAGCTGCTCCGCTTTTCCACTTTTTCTCTGCCTTTACGCACTTCCTTCCAGTTGAACCGAATGGCTCATCCTCAGCACCACCGACGGAAGATCTGGTAGTATAAGGATAGTTGGGGTTGTCTGGATATTATGATCATTCCCATCATGCATCCGTCTCTATTCCCTCTTCTTCTCTTATTTGACTAGCACATCTTTCATGATTTTGATAGCAGGCATTCTCCAGCAGCGGCTTTTCCCAAGGAATGAGTGTGCAGAAGAAGAAACAGGAAGGTATGAAACAGATCCTGCTGCTGGTGTACATTATTTTATTTATGAAAATAGATATTTCACAACACACAGTTTCCTGTTGTCGTTGTTGCTCCATCTGTCATTTCCTTTCTATATTTCCTCAATTTTTGTAAAAAAACCAGCGAAATTCATACAAAAAACTAACGTCATAAATACTGGTTTTGACCTCTGACATTTTAATGATTAGGCAACTCAAGAAAGGAATTTATGCAATTTTTATTTAGTTGATATTTTTTGTTACAACAACTTACTACAAATCCAGTTGATGCTCGCTCTCTCTCTCTCTGTTGACATGTTATGCTGCTTGTTGATACAAATGATTTGAGCGTTGTTTCCAGCAGCAGCAAAGCTAAAATTGTAGTCTCAACAATTAATACTATAATTTGTCCTCATTTGTATCGTTTATTTTACCCTTTAAGTTAAATCTATTAGTTGCCACCACTTCACATTCCACTACTTGAAATATATTTTTATACTTTTGCCAACTGACGCACAACAAATCGAAAAGGAACCATACTGTCAAGAAATTTGTTACTGCTTCTGACGCTGACTCTCTACTCCACACTAGAAGATAAAATTGCCACTATGTAGTTTCCCTTTATTTTTCTCCCACTCGTTTCCTCCAGTTTATTCTTCCACCTACTAGTAGTCTCAGTAGCAGCAGCAGCAGCAGACGAAGCAACAATAACAGACAGCAACACTCCGTTGCCTATTACTACTTATTTAACATTTACTATTTCAACTCATTTCGTGTTCCCTGTGTGCTAAACGCACTCTGTTCATGTTTGTATGTGCATGTTATTGTGAAAAGAACAAGTGGAGAGCAGCAGGAGTGAAAAGGAAATGGTATAGGTTTTTTCCCTCTCTCTTTCCCTAATATTCCCTCTTCATTCCATTGGAAAGCGGGCGAAAAGAACGAGATTCTCCCCTTCTTTCACTCCTTTCTTCTCTCTCTCTCTCTCCATTTCATCCCACTCTCCTCATAAAGAGGCAATGATAATGATAATATACTCCACTCTCAAACTTGCACTTTGTTTCACTATCATCATCACCACCACCACCACTACCTCGGCTACTACTACTTGCTATACCGCTACCACCGCGTATGGCCAGGCCAGTCAGTCAGTTCTCATCATGATCATCATCACACCTCTGTACAATGTATTTTTCTTTCACTTGTTCACCACTACCGCACCATCACCAACACACTCACTCTCCTCTCTAGTCTCCAGCACACAAATACCATTTACTTTTATCTCGTCTCTTTTTCCTTTTCCACTGCCACTATTTTCCCTACTGCTGCTACCGCACTACTCACACTCTATTCTGGTGGTATGGGTCACAAGAGGCGGGAACACAAGAGAAAGCCACATTGTTTGTTTCCTTTGCTATGACACTACAACCGATAGAGATACATCTTTTGCGAACAGCCCCATCCCATGGAATATGGTTTCTTGTGCTTTCCCTTTTTCCCTATCTTCCTACGCATTTCATTGCATTCTGTTTTCAACTTGCTAGTTGGAGGTTGGAGTAGGCTGGTATGTATGTATATGCATGCACATATGTAACATGCTTTTACTGTACCTACAACAACCCGTGGTGAATTAAAACTGGTACGGTTTTACTTTCTTTTCCGGTTACTCTATGCGTCTCTCCTAGCACCATGTATTTTCTCCTGGACGGAATGCCAGCTCCAGTGCAAAAGAAAATTGTACATGTACGCGCAATATCACTGCCATCATCATAAAAATAATAGTAATAATTCCAACGTAAACGGTAACCGGATACTCAGATATTTATTTCACCATTGCCACCTCAACATTACGGAAACGTAAAAGATGATGAGACAGAAGCAGAGTATTATTTTTTCTCCTTATTTTCTTTCTCTACCAACGATACTACAAAGTACCTAGTAGTGTGTACCTAGTAGCTTATACCAAGTCATCTTTAAAAATAATGTTATCATTGCATTATATCAAGTGTGTTGGGGCAGTGCTAACGTGTCCTGTTGGCACACATGTACTCTGAATTATCACGCGTTGGTGGTGTAGGTGGACTTTTTGTATGGATAGATGCACTGTAGTATTAATAGTAGTAATAATACTCTTGGTCGGGCACAAGTGGAATAAAAATTGCATAAAAATATTTACGATAAGGATTGTGGGGGAGCTCCTCACTGCACTTCAATATTATTTTCGGTATCATATTACATTTTGCACACAGCATGCAGTTATTCATCGTCAGTCTGTCTGGTGTCTACCTTCCTACACTATACTGGTAAACAAACGTAGACACCAAAGGAGCAGGTGTAGGTGTATGTAACGTTTTTCTACCTTGTTTTCATAATGTGATGCTCTACTGCTACTTTCTCCGCTGGTGAAATGGAGTAAAGTGAAGATTGGTAATATGAGTAGCAAAACGAAAAAAATATTCCCTTTTTGTTACTTTTCCCCCAAGTAGCTCTGCTACCTGTCGTTTGTCTGTTGAGCGTACTACATTCTGAAACGTGTGATGATATTCATTTATAATGTGGCTCTACCTGTTTCCAACTTCTCTTTTTCCTTCTTTACATAATGTACAGTAGCTAAACTAACCAGAACCAGCTCATATGTACTTGAGTTGCGCTCCCTCTTTAAAATATTTTCTTGTTCTCTTACGCTGCCGTTATTCTGTTACATGGTTAGTGTCCAGTGTCCTATTAAAAAGAATATTACTACTTTTCCCCTCCTTTAAAAGAAAGAGATTGAAAAAAGAAGCTTTTTTATCTGCTCTCTCCCGAACACTTTCTGTGGTAGCTGGAGTGGTAGTAGTGCTCCTTAAAAGCTTCGTTAAAAGCTGAGAGTTGTGAGGATATTGAACTGCCAAGCTGGGAGGCCTCCTTTGCTTTGTGCATACTTTACTCCTCTCTCCCTCCTCCTGCTTTTAGTCAGGCAACAGGAAACCAAGAAAGCTCTTGGTATTCAAAAAAGCTTTGGTGTGGTCTCCTCTCCACTTCGTCTGGCCTGCTGTCTGCATTTATGTAAATGAAGAATGAAAACATGATGGTGATCATGATGACGATGGCAAGGTTGTGTGGAATAACATGATCATGATCATCATCAGCAGCAGCAAGAACAACATCTCTCTCTTTCACTCATTCGTGCAATTTGCTTTCGCTTTTTTCCATCCATGATGAATATATGGCAGTGTTAATGGATGGTGCTGCTGCTAAGTGATGGTACTACTGACTACCGTACAAAACAGGATAAAATGGCGATGATGATGATGCCCTTCCCCGTTTCATTGTAGATTATTTGATAAAAATATATGACAGAGAATGCATGCATGCGAATCGTACAATGCAGTAATAATAATCATACCTAATATTAATATTATTACTATTACTATTAATACCACCCAGCACGATGATGATATCCGCTGTTTTATGGATGAATTGTTAATGCCTATATGCCCTCTCAATACCTTCATGTTACACGCAGAGATTCAAAACCTTCTCTGAGGAAAATTTTATCATTTCACTTTAAAATATTCAAAATGTTATTGGGTGTGCATATGCAGCAAATATGAATGTATTTTTTATCAGTTATTTATCGAAGAGTGCT
>JAANSP010002497.1:0-12727 GCA_036850745.1 Homidia socia | reverse complement strand
AAAAAATAGTCGAACGTGTGACGTAAAATGGCTTTATATGATATGATAGCGGTTTCATCTGGTCATCATTATCACCACGGTGCGTTGATGCTGTGCACAACATGATCATCCCTTCTCGTTGTTGCTCCGCTCCGACCCTCCTCCATACACCTTCGACTACAACTACTACCACTTCTACTTCTTCTTCAACACAGAGAGGCCTTTCCTGTGACCTCCGAAGTTCCAACCATCTCCTCGTCTCCCCTGCCGCTGCTTAAAATCGCATGACCATGATGATATACTGAGTCATGTTGACCTTAAGCTGTGACCTTGCGTGGAGACGAGGACCAACTTCTTAAATCGGTCAGGCCAGGCATTAAATGACTGATTATCAGGCGTCTGTCTGTGCACGCCAGTGTAGTCAACGCTATAGTTGTTTTAGTTGGCTCATCCCGAGAAAGGTTGTGACCGCCCGCCCGCCCACGCACACACACACTCTGCTCTGGTCACTCAAAAAATTGCGCTGATAAAGTTTTGTTTTTTGGTGACGACCAACTGCGCAAACTCTTCCTCCCTGCGCCTCCTCTCTGCACTGTCAGTTTAAGTCAGTCGTCTCTTGGCTGGTGTAGTCATCATCATCTCTGCATCCACCAAATACTACCATCACCACCAACCACGAATCCACCTCTTCCATCCACCACCCATCACACAACCATCATCATCGCTTAGGGGACACGATCGCATAATAGTCGCTCGCTCTGCCTCTTTCTTTCTACCTACTACCCTCATCATCACTACCTCGCGTACCTACTTCTTCTGCCACAGCTACTACTTCTGCCAGACAGCTACCAGGTCACGACGGCAGGTTCACGAGAGAGATGAGGTGTACGTTCAGGGTCTTCTCCTCTTCATACGGTAGACAAACAGTCATAAATGAGAACCAGGACAGTAGAATGTAGTAAATTTATCACTTTCCATTCCAGCAAAGGGAAGCTAAATACGTACAAGTTTTTCATTTCAATCCATCTTTTTTCTCAATAAAATAAATTTCTTTTGTCAAGAATGTTTTCTTGCTCTAATTCTGGAAACAGTTTATTTCAGTTTCCTTATGTCTTTGTCAAAATTATGCTCAAGTACTTTGAATTTCTCACTGTCCGGTGTCTCTTTACGATGTTGTTCTGCCTCTTCTGCATCACTTCAGCATCATCGCGTCTGTCTGTCGTGTCAAGACACATAAAGAATCGTGTCGAGTAGAGTTGAATGAAAACGCGACCCCTTCCTCCTCCTCACCAGAGACAGAGATTTCGTATTGTCACACTACTACTACCACTACTTCTACTTCATTTCTCGTATTTCCTTAAAGTACTCAAAAAACATTATACAAAAAATATACTTTTATTTTTATATATTCCAAAATACTATAAATATTTAATATCAATTATAATATATTATTATGCTTTTTCCTTTACACCTATTTAAATATTTCGTAAACTATCCAAAAAATACATTACCCATATCTCTCTCATTTTGGCAGTTTTTAAAAATAACGAATTTTAGAGAGATTGAGAACAATTTTGGGTGTATTTTTGGAGGATGGTGTAAATAAATCTAATCTCTTTTTCCTTTAAACATGATCCCGTCCAGCCGCTCTCGGTCACCCATGAGGAGGCGATTCTCCAGGAGTCGATCCCGCTCCCGAAGTCGATCACCACGGCCACGCCGCTCCAGATCAGACTCTCGGGACCGCCGCTAAAAAAAGCAAAGAAAACAATGATAAGGTGATGATGACGACGACGACAAAATGAGCAATTTTGTTACAATGCAAAATCATTAATGTCATGTCAATATTCGTCATTATTATCAGCAAAGCAACAACAGCAGCAGCAGGCCAACAAGTCGTTTCTACTTTTCTTTGTTTTTAATAAATCTGAACTCAGTAGCAATTAACAAAACAACCAGCATAAAACAGGGAGAAAAACTACTCTATTAGCTCTTCATGATTAGAAGTGATGCAAAATAGAATAAAAACTTGTCAAAAAACAACCCTGCACACAACGACTAAATTTTACACGATTTTTCTAGCCACTAGAATTGTTAATTGTTATTACATATATCATTTATCTCAAAGATCTTTTTAGTTAGAATCCTTTCTTACAATTGTATAAAATAAAACCATGTTAATATTTTTAGGGATCCAATAAAAATACTAGTACCAATTTAAAATCCCTTTCAGAAACAAACAAAAAAAAACAGAAAGCAAAAATATTTCCATTTTTGTAAGAGCAACACAAAAGCGTTAACACAAAAGCTACACATCTCTCACTCTCTCTATGTAATACTGTATTCGATTTATACTAAGATCATAATTAAAATGTAAAAACAACAATACATGCATCGTTATTTACTAGGAAATAATGGAAAGCATTTAAAAAAGAACCCACGTTAAAAAAGTCTTCTAGGCTGTATAGTGTAGTAATTTCCAGTTCCATTGTCATTCCTTCATTGTTGTTATTATTATTGTTATTAGGTATTATTTAATTAATATTATTGTTGTAAAATCTCATCTATTAGTTAATACTAAACTACTACTGTCATATGGATTTTGAACCAAAACCGTTGCAATATTTAACGAAATTTTTTATTTGTAATTTATAACACTTTTATAGATCCTATAATTAATAATTATTATTAACCATTTATTAGCACCATGTGGTATTGATATTGAAGATCAATTGTTAATAGTAATAATTGCATTTACTTGATAATGGTTTTGAAAATTTTATTACCGTTATTAGCTACGTTGAAAACTGGGTAAAAAGAAAGAGCGTTGCAAAATATACGTAATCCGCGTCAGTGAGTAAAAAATCGATTAAATAGTAATAAAGAGGTCGGTTTCTACCATGCATGATGATAGTTGATAGGCATGCATAAATGTTCTTGTATTAGATGGCATAAACGCAACTACCATTACTATTTTAGTTATCTCTGCTATTATTGTCTACAAGCAACGTTAGTTGTAATAATGCAACCTTTTTTTTTAGATTTGTAAAGAATGAGCTATTAATATTAATAGATAAGAGTTTAGTGTTATTGTTGTAAACAGTGCGGTTAGTATGGCTATACTATAAATGGACGGACATAAAGTATTTAAAAACATTGTTTTTTCATGGCTGATGAATATGAATTCGAAATCTAGTTTACCTTGCATTTCCAAATATCAGGGCATTTATTATTATAAAGTAAATATTTAATATGGAAAAAATAGTTTTAGTGATTGTTTTGTGGACACAACTTTCCTGATTTTTTTTATTTAAGACTGTTTTGTTGGTATGAAACATGCTAATAATATAAATAAATAAATAACTACCGTGGTTTAAAATGACGTCTCCTTTTCCTCTATGATTACATATATATGAGAGAAAAAAATTTACCTTGGCAAAACATTCGGTAAGTAAGGTTCAACATTTTTTATTTATTTTATTTTATTTATTGTTGATGTTACAATATTACAATGATACAATATTGTCATACAACGACGTTGTATGCGATGAGATGATACATAAAACTGAAATATTGATTCGTTTGTGTTTACATACAGCATGTCATTTTTGATATTTCTCCATTAGTTTTTGGCGATTCTTAAAGCTCTAGTTAGGTTACATAAGTAGGTTGGTATGGTTTTAATTAAATACGTAGTAAAAATAACATAATAATAAAAGCTTCATGACTCATGTCTGCCTCTATAACTCCTGTCTTCACACTTTGTGACAATCATTAAAGATAGTTTACTTCGGTGGCTTTATGCTTCGTTTTTAGGTTATAGTTTGAGTGGACTGAGTAGATCGTTGTAACAAGGTAGTGGGGTATAAAGGTTGTCTGTTTGTTGAGATTACAAATTTCAAACCTCTTTGACGTTTACGTAAACATATGTGAATTAAATATGTTGTAGAGTTTTATAGTCAAAATTTTCCAGCAAGCGTGCTATATTTTCCTCAATCAAATTCTACCAGGAAAGTTTACAGATTCTCGTAGGAATAAATTGAAAAGAAATTGACACATATGTATTTACATGGTATTAGAAGACGCGTGGAAAAGGTTCAGTAGTTTCCTAAATCACCACTTAATTTAACAGACCAAGGTAGACAGCACTAAACGTACGGTAAATTTGCCTTCAAGTAGAGAACTGCAAAAGGATCTCTGTCACGTGATTTTCAAGACTTGTTAACACTTTTGAAGAATCTTCAATTCATCTCACGTGTAGAATTTTTATAGGTAACCAATTTTTTATTTGACCGACTTGCTTAAATACCACATACGAATCATTTGGAATATTTTTGCTCTTATGACTAAAGAGTTTCAAAAACATTTTGCACATTTCTCTATCAATCAAAAAGTTGTTGGAATATTTAAGCTGTTTGGTACCGTTTTGTAGAAGAGAAGTTGACGTGCGTACTTTTTACATGATTTTAATTGAAAAATCGGCTTTCCACGTCAAGAACATGGGGATTTGAAAATTATAACGTTAACAATCGTTCACCCCTCACGTAATATGAAATGAAAAATATCACTTGCTATAGCACATCTTCACAGTATATAAATCATTATGATTCATAATTTATGTATAATACATAAGTAGTCACTTTATCAATAAAAATAATATCAGTAAAATACTACTTGTAAACAATTGAAAACGTCATAGGCAACTGTCTAAATTATAAAACAGTTCGGTCATTGTCGGAATCAGACTTACAAATTAAATTGTGATTTGATTTATCCAGCTTTACTTGAGTTCAAAGTCAGAAACTTACATATAAATAAAAAACTAAATAAATATTTGCATCTGCTTAACAATTATAAATACAGCACCAGTAAATGCTACCACTATTAGGTAAAAAACAATACGTGGATCGTTTTCATCATGACATTAAGTAAACAACGTTGTTTGCTTCAAAAAACTATTGTTCAGTACGTTCTATATTGTGGTTACTTGCTGGTACAAATACATGAGACTTTGGGGGATACTAATACTACATGAGATAACATTCGAACTGGTTGAACTTATGCTGATTTTAAAACAACAAAGGCGAAAGAATCCCCGGTTGACTTTCCAATACTGAGATTGAATATCGGCGGCTACTGTTGTTCTCGTTGCAGTTACGTGTTTTAGGCTTGAGGGTTTGCTACGGTTGCTTCACACGTGTCATTTAGTGACTTTAAGTAATGAATCCAGTTACGGTTAATTAGCAACGTGACGAATCCCAACCCATCGGTGAACTTCTGACGTAGCTGCGACAAATATGATGATCAAGTAACCAGAGAACTGAAGGAAGCGCAAAAACTCGCCCATCTTGTCCAATGCGATAGCGAGGAGCAAAAGTTCGGTCCAGAACATTGGATTGCAGATTCTCCAGCCGAATATCACGAACCACGTGAATGGAGAGTGAATTGCCTCACTAGCTATAGCTTTAAGATCATTTGCATGAGGATTGCCAGGGTTAGAGGAGGGCTCTAGAATTCTCCCGTAAAGAATAATGTTTCGGTTCCAAAATATTGAGGATAAAAGAAGTTGGTTCAGGAAGAAAAAGGCTGGTGCACCGGCTGCTGTGATGCGAAAGAATGAAAGACATTTCCGGACATACATACATGGGGAAAATCCTGAGCCAAGCTTCTGAGCAACAACGTGAGCCTCGGTATCGCTGTCATCCTCAATTTTTCCTTTCTTCTTATGAAATGAGCTGTTGCATACGGGAACTGAATTACTACTACAGGCAACGGAAACTACACTGAGAGGTGAATAGATTTTTTGCTGAATTTTTCGCTGGTATGCGTGTCGTTGCAAATACATTAGACATGCCGCAAGCAAACAAATGCATCCAAGTCCATCGGACACGCCATCAACAAAGTAGCCCCAGGGCCCGGTTGGCTGACTGAACAAATGCATCTCACCACGGCGTTTAAGCTCTTCCTTTGCCACAATACCGTCAAGACAGTCGAGGAAGTTCCTCATTTCCCACATGATCACTCCCATCCGTCTAACCGTAAGGGAATCGCTTGCAACCAGTCTAGCACTGATCACTGCAGCTACGATGTGGACTCCGCTGATAAAATTGGCACTTGCGATGGAATCAATCCTGAAAGCTCGATTAGTCATCAAGGAGAGAGGCTTTTGGATATAAAAATCCGCTGGTCCAAGAAATAAGCCTTTGGAACTTATAACACAAAATGGTGATGTGGTGCAGGGCGAGTTGGATAGGTTGGTAGTAATGGGAAGGATTGCTCCCGATGGGGCACTGTCAACAAGAAGAAACAAGTACAGTTCTAGAACCAAGTAGATGCATAGCAAAACCACCAGCCCAAATGCAACAGGTTTACGGGTTTCCTTGATCCCAATGCCAGATGCACCAACTGGACAACAGAGGAAATTCCATATCAGCCTCATCCATGATGAAGTACCGGGCAACAGGCTGCTCTTTTTAGCCATCTGCACCTGATTACAAAAATAAATGATTATAAATAAAATCTAAAATGTGAAACTTTCTTTGGAAAAAAATACATACAACGACATGGAAATACATAAGAATACCTCGAAAATTTTAATACTTTACCATTTTAACACGAGCACATAAAGAATGTAAAAATTTGCAAATCAGATGACCAAGTTCTGCGAAATCATATACAGAAGCGTCCAGCAAAACAGGGCAAGTATGAAAGGTTGAATGAAAATCAATACATAACTTTTCGTTGTCCAGCTATGCGGATGTTCTTTTAATAAGTATATTTATGGACTGCTGACTACTGACTGACGTACACGAACGAAATCCTCCAGGCTTGTTCAAAATAGAAGAGCAACTCAGCTGACACTAATAATAATATAATAAATCAATGGCTGACTTGAGTGTTTGTCAGTTTTATTTGTCCATATTCACATTCAGTAGTGCCTCTCCTTCTTACGCCTCCTGAAAAAAAATCAATAACAGCGAAAATATGTGTTAATAACTTTAAATAATTAACAACGGTAACCATTGGGATAAAATTGCAAAGGGATAGTCTATATTTTCTCCACGTATCAAATACACGTTATGAAAAATAAATGTACCCAGGTATAAACGGAAAACCTTGCATGCAATTTGGTATAATCGTTTGTGTAACGGACATATCCAAATATCCAAATTTCTGTAATAAATGTCAAAAGTTTCAAAGGACAGCTACCTACTGACAGGATTTTCAAAGGTATCACCAGCCTTACAACATTTCAACACAACTTTTACTTTTTAGGTGAAAAATTCGCTACTTCTGTTGAAATGATAACTTTGCACATCACAAACTGTCATTAACATTTTATGATGATAACTGACTGGGGCTGCATTAATAGTAACAAACATTCCGGTCGAAAAATAACTGCACTGGTTACAATTACACTGCAAAGCAGGTGCCAGGTGCAAAAAAATAACTGTTTTTGACTCATGAGCCCTCTGAAAATGATTACATAATGGGAGCATTACAATCGGCAGGTCGGTTGTGGTACATGGCTCAGCACTAGCACGTGTAAAATATTACTACAGACAGAAAAACACAGAAAGTGAACAACGAGACGGCTCGGCTAGTTTTAGTGCAAAGATTTCTAGCTTGTCTGGAGAGGAAATGAAAGTCCACAAACTCACAACAGACACAAAAGTCACAAAACTTCGAACGAATGCACAATGTATGCATAAGAATAAATCTATTCAGTCAATTGAGTAGATTCTATAGAACAGAAATCTTTAGTAATGTAATGAATGCAGTGATGCGATGCCTTTTGAAACAAATTATCAGACAGGATGTTTCATCATTCATAAAGCAATATTTTTTTATTTCTCCCTTCAAGCCTTCTCTCGTCTATTTCTCTGCACACTTATTTTATTTATGATGACAATCCGGTAGTTACTTAACGTATATAATGATGGATGTTGAGCGTACAACAGAAAAAGTGGGACACTGTTACATTTTCTCTCCTCCTGCACCTGTTCTAAATGTCAGTGGACTGGGCTTTAACTCCCTACAAAATTGGCTCTGGCTCTAACTTTTCCGCCGTCAACAAGATTGCAGTTGACAAACAAAACAGTCCAGTCAAAAGATAATTATTTATTGAAAAGAATCAGCTTAAAGAATCAACAAAATAATAGGCAACACATCACGGCAAACTTTCTGCTCGCATCATAATTTCAAAGAGATGAGATTCACTATCATCAACTGAACAACTGAAGTAACACCTTCGCAGCACCTAGGTAAACGGCAATAAAAACTTACTCGGAACGCGGAATAATGAAAAGCAAAAGTGAATGAAACTGCACTTACAAAACTAATTGCTAAAAATTGGCTATAAAAATATGGTTGAAAGGCAGAAGAAGGTGACCAAATATACTGGAGTAGAGTTTTAACTAAAAATTGCAGTAATAAAAAAATAACCTATAAAGATAAACCAGCTACAAAAAAATTCACAAAAGCTGCAGGCTGCAGCAGCAGTGCTAGTGATGGAAAGCATTTCTGCAATGCAAAACGTATTATTTGGCAAGGCGCACGGTGCAAAAGCACAGCACACGACTACGACAAATATACAAAGTACAAAACTATATACGTCGATGGAAGATGATGATGATGATGACGGTCATTTTTGCTCTCCCAAGTTTTCTTCGTGGTAATGATGCTCAATGTTCCATCCATCAACGGAACGAAAAAAAACGCTGCTGCAGTATTGCATTTTGCAGCACTGCTAGTAGAATAGATAGTCACTGACTGTCGCCGTCGTCAAAATAAATCTTTCCGTTTGTGTGATTTTAGTAGACGAAGAAGTAGTAGTAAAAGAGCAGCAGCATCAGCACAATATTTTACATAGATGGAAGTAACAGGAGACTTTTTTTTGCTGGTTTTGGCTCTCAGACAGATTGGCATTTTTAAAACGAGTATATAATAGCAGTCAGCAGCACTGCTCCACTTTGTGCTGTTTTTACTGTTATAATAATAATAATATTAATAATAATATTCTCACACACGTTGAGTTTTCACTTACCAAATTTTTTGGATGGAATTGCGATGCAAAAAAAGTTTATGTTGCGAGCTGAAGTGAACAACAGCAGCGGCAGTAAAAGATGCAGAATGCAGATGAAGTTGTAGTCGAGATGTGTAGCAAGGAACGCNCCAAATTTTTTGGATGGAATTGCGATGCAAAAAAAGTTTATGTTGCGAGCTGAAGTGAACAACAGCAGCGGCAGTAAAAGATGCAGAATGCAGATGAAGTTGTAGTCGAGATGTGTAGCAAGGAACGCTCAACGGTATCAGTGGAACGGAAGCAAGCAAAAAAGTCTCTGACGCGACGTGACGTGATGACTTTTTTTATGAGTGTGACGACGGCGGCGACGATTTTCTGTGTTTGATGCACTGGTCTCTTGTCATTTTAACTGACGCGGTCACGGCTGCAATAATATTATGCAAGTAAAGTGGAAAATCATTTATCACAAAACGGACCCCGCACATGTGAAAGTGGAATCGTTGTTTTGATGTAGCATTTTATTCTGTTCCGTCCGTCCGCAATGATGACGGCGTGGAGAGGGAAGGATAGTTAGTAAAGTAGGAAACCAAAAGAACCACAAAATCAACCACACCAAAACAATCCCATTGGGAGGTAATAGCGGTGGTAAAGTTTTATTAACTCCAGGGCAGAGAAATTGCTTTAAAGGTTGTTATTGATATTATGATGTTTGTCTGTCTGCAGTAAATATGTTGGCACAATAGGTATCTTCAGTTTTATTTGAGCGATTGACTTTCAATTTGGTATGTAGGTAGATACTTTACCTCCATATGTAACTACATACTTTCAGTAGGCCATGATCATGTCTGGGAAAGAATCTTAGACTGATTGGTCAACACGGTCAAGAGGTCTCATGCTATGTGAATATGTTAATTGCTGCATTAGATAGATAACGTAAAGTAATTTTTATACAGATAATACATGCCTATTGAGAATACTTTGAGAGATGATCATTGAAGTATGTCAATTAGAGTATGTCATTTAGTGGTCACTATAGACCTCTGTAATATTACTTTAGACTACTAGAAATCTCTCTAGACTTCTTCAATTACTTTGGACTACTCTAAAAGCGAATTTCATAGTTATTTTGAATAAACAAAAAAATATTTTAATTTCCTATTATTGCTCCGGTAGTTCTTTATTTTCGAGTGTTTACACTGATCTTGTTGTAGCTACAATACAATCAATTAAATTCCGCAAGGCAATGTTGCTATAGGCTGTACGTCATTTGGGTGCAATTAAATTAGGTGGAATGTGGAGAGTATTTACAAGGGTGTACATCCATGAACATGCGCGATAGCGCGATGAAGGAATCGGCTATATATATGTATCGTAGCAAAATCTATGGCCACTGTGGAGTTGAGAAATTGAAACTCTGTGTGCTGCTGCTGCAACGTAATCTGTACGGTCAATCATTTTAATTGGTTTATTATTTGGTTCATACGAACAAATAATTAAACTAGTAAGCATCCATTAACTGCATGTGTTGCGTCAGCAATATCCTTCGATTTCTGGAAGCAAAACTCCGTTTGCGGTTCAACGCTATGAAAAATTGAAAATGTCTCTCTGAAATCCTTTATCTCCCAAAGTTTATTTTATTCCTAGTTCCAACAGTCTTGTAGTACCCCTATAAAGACAGCAAAGTCTTGTCTAATCGTCGTGGTTGGTAACTGGTAATGCATTTGGGCAAAAGCATGTAGGTTGTATGCTTGTACTTTGCTCTCCACTAACTACACTGCACTAATATTTCGTTTACAAAAGATTTAATCTGTTAAACATTCCAATCCATTGCTTGCCATTTTAAAATTCTGTTCACACTCTTCTGTTTTGTTCTATTTTGTTTTGTTCGGAACTAACATTTTATTTGCATAAGCGAGAAGCTGGGTCTTCGAACTTGTTGTTTTTCAACTTCTGCGTAAACCCATAATAGCAAGCAGGAAAATCTATAGATTAACTTTGTTATTTAACCTAGCCGCTGGTTCGATTAGGTATTCATCATCTGGCGTTTTCCTCCCTCTGTATTATCATTATCATTTCTTGGTGCCTGTTTCCACCCTTCATTTTGTTTGTTTTTTCATCTCTGGTCTTCACAGGTACTTTTATTATCAAGTATTAAGTAATTAATTTATTGTTAATTTTCAAGAATGAGTTATCATTTTGGCACAATAAAAACGAAATATACGTAAATAGGCAGCAAAAATATTTTGTTTTGTAAATACGTTTGCGATTCAGAGGCTCGGAACCAGAGTGATGAAAAATGCAGCCAGGTCATGATGCATGACGGAAATTCAAACGCTGTACTACAATTGGGGTAAAGTGTAACAACGTGACATTAAAAAATATTTTGTTCTTTCTGATGTTTGAAAGATTTCAAAAAATTTAATTTAAAGTTTCATGTAATTCGAAGCCTATCATCGATTAAAAAATATTTTTTAATAATTAATATGCATGCTTTCGTAAATCACAATTACTGCTACGAAAATAAATATCAAAATTAGTTTTGGAATAATTCGCCAAACATATATGTATGTACATTATTATTGTCACTTGATAAGAAATTTAAACTTACATTTTTGCCTTGACTACCAATTGCATCTATGTTTGTAATACATTTAAGGACACTGAATAAACTAAACTAATACTTATCTATGTACATTATTATTGTATTATCACTTGATAAGAAATTTAAACTTACATTTTTGCCTTGACTACCAATTGCATCTATGTTTGTAATACATTTAAGGACACTGAATAAACTAAACTAATACTTATCTGGACTGATTCTTTCAATGTGATATGTACTCCTCAGCAGTGATGACTTAAATTATAAATTGTGAAACCAGTCCGACTGATGATCTAGTGAAAAGTTCTACTGGAGATGCAACCAAATTATTTTTTACAATGTTATGTTTTTCGGTACAAAACTTAGCAACTCTCACAGAATTCATTATTTTTCAATTACTCATCTTTATTCCAACAATAGGTAAAATGATTAGTCTATTATGGCAAAGAAGTTAAGTAGATGGTGTTTTTAAAAAATGTGTAATAAAAAATAATTTTCCTTTTTATCTCATCTTATTACATACATTGCGGTTTCAATACTTTCAATTGGCATGTCAGACATATTTATTTGCTACAGGTAATGAATTGAATGATGAAGGGAAACTTTGGACATGCCAATATTGCAACCAGGCCTTCACTTCTCCTACTTTAAAATGCCTTCACATAAAGGAGGTGCACGCGGACGTGCACAGGAGACATAAACTGATAAGGAATAATAATAATAATAATAGTAATAATGGAAAAAAATAATTTTTTTTATTTAACGATAATATCCAATCTTCTCGTTATCGGCTACATAGTATATGTTCTAGTATTCATATTTAATTTGGTATATCGACAGTTAGAAAACGACGATTTTTACAACTAGATATTTAGACCTTAAATACACATGTGTATTATATTGTAGGTAGGTAGGTAAATGAATTTATGTATGTTTTATATAGGTAGAACTTACAGCTAATGATATTGACTAGATCTGCTAAATGCAAGTGAAATATTAAATGTGTTTTAGGTACAGTTACTGAAGACTACAATAAATCAACCAAAATATTAAGCTTTACATAGGTTTTGAAAACAATACAGGAATCTTAAATGACAGTTTTTATTTAAACAAGTGTAATT
>JAANSP010002496.1:0-12731 GCA_036850745.1 Homidia socia | reverse complement strand
AGTTTTCAACTCAACAGGAATCGAACCATGCAAAAAAGTGAGCAACATTGATGGAGTATCTTGTACTCTGTGTGTGTGGATATAATATACAGTGTTGGATTTTTTGTACGTAAAGAAAAGGAAAGAGTATATAGGTTTTATAGGCAGTTTTAAAGATGTGAGGAGCCGGACATGCATGCAGAAGGGTGATTCTGTTATAGAATACATGATTGGACTTGACTTTGGTGTGAGGCTTTAAAGAAACAGGAATCTAGAGTAAAAAGAGTGTATAACTGCAGGAGCATTTCTTGTTATTATTATTCCATTGTAAATGGAGAAGGAACGGCAATGATTGCTTGCTAAGAAGGAAGTTACACACGTAATGCTACAAGCACTTGCATAGATATGTATTTAGCTGTCATGTAGCCGCGCATCTTTATATATAAATGGATTTTGTGCATGGCCATTATTCTCTTCACTCCTTTTTGCATTTTTGAATCTCCTAACGCGGTTCAATGATGACTCGATAACTGTGACTGCAGAAATTTGAGATGTTGACCTTAAGAGTACCTAATGCAAAAAGAAAAATAGTTAAATGCGTCAAACTTTTAAATTTGTCTGCTGTGGTTATCGGGTCAATGATGACTCGATAACTGTGACTGCAGAAATTTGAGATGTTGACCTTAAGAGTACCTAATGCAAAAAGAAAAATAGTTAAATGCGTCAAACTTTTAAATTTGTCTGCTGTGGTATGCTAGGGTGATTAAAGAACTTTAATTAACGGGACCTAACTTTAGGTCCCGTTTTATCAACCGACAGTTTTATTTTAATTTTATTGCAAATTATAATCGTCCTAAACATTTTTCGAATTTTCTTTTATTTTTTAACGCTGAAGATGAATTTTTTTACAAGCAGCATTTATACTAGTTGCGTGCATCGGGCCTTTACTGGTAGTATATACATATGTAGGTATAACATATGGAATGGAGATATCAGAATTGCATAAAAACTCACATAAAGCGATAAACTTTGTACGTATACACATATTACACACACTGAGTCACGAAAAAAGTGAACGAGATACAATTCACAATTCTTTTTCTTGGTCCTTCTCTTATTCTCAATTGCCTCATATTATATAAATAATACAGACATTTTTATGTTCATATCCCATATAATCACATTCCTAGCTCAACTCTCTTTTTTCGATTTTTTTCACTACTTTTCTCTCTACCATGTCATTCTACCTCCCGAAAAAGAAGAAAAGGTTAAAAAGTCAATTCTATCTGGTCCACTTCAGTCAACTCAACTCATCACTGTTTCTACAACCTACAACAATCGGCAACATTGAGTGGCTTTTCATTCTACAAACGTACATAATACACGTTTTTATGTAGGTATATGATGTGATGTGATCATTGAATATAAAAAAAACTTGGAAAGACAATGAGATCAGTAGAACTAACAAAATGGCTTTAGAATTTCTTCTCTCTTCCTCCTCCTCCAAAAACTTTTATTCCAAGTATTTCCGGCTAATCTGCCCTATGCTCCTCTATACATAAAAAAGAAATTCACCAAAACAGCTAGACTACCCAAAAAATAACTATGCTGTTTTCCTCCCTTCCTTCACAAAATAACACAACAGCCTACATATATATTTTTTGGTTGTTAGTGTATTTGATCTGGTGGTTTGGTTTGGATTTCAGTTGGCTTTTACTGCATGTGTATGTGACGTGGTGGTGGCATGGTGGTGCGGTGTGGTTTACCAGTTTTTGCTATCCTCATCAGCGAAAAATAAAACATCAGCCCGAGAAAAAAATACAAACCACTCTTGTATTACCACTACTCCCGCTACTACCCCAACTACTGATGATGAAACTATATAGGATGAAACATTATTGACTACATACTATTACTTTTCTACTTTTTTATATCTTCTTTTTCATAATCCACTGTGAGTTAGCTTATCTCTTGACTAGAACTGACAATGAGTCAGAGAGAGCGAGAAGAATAAAATTCCACCAAGGTTTGGCCTCTCCTTCTTTCACTTCATCACAAAACAAAAGGATAATGTTTTGTGCCATATAGTTTGTTTGATACTTTATTCTTTTCCACTCTGAAAGAAGAATGTAGTAGAAAAAGTTGTTCTCTACCGCTGCTGCTTATCCTCGAGGATCGTCTAAGGCACTTTTGGGTGATAAAAAAGTGCTCTAACCCTGCCTTGATCGGTGGTGAAACCAAGCATATAGCAAAGTGCGATTGTGTGTGCTGCTGGAGTAATTGAAGTTAGATGTTCTTTTTTCTCTCTCTTCTTTACTTTATCATCCATACATTACTATTACTGCTGTTATTTATATGTCTTGTTTTATTTCGCCACTACTACTACCTCCTCAAGTCCAGTGAAAGAAGGAAAGAGCAAAAAATACTTTTGAAAATGAGACGAGAATTTAGTAGTAAATTGTTTGGTTGGTGGTAAGGTATAAAAAATAGTGTGATGCTCATCGGCTCTCGTAGAGGTTGTGGCCGCAAATCAAAAATTGAGGAGGCAAATAAGTCAACGAGTACAAAACCTATACCAATAATAATATTATGTAGTATGTGCATATAGGTGTATTAAGCGATGATGGTAATGATGATGGTCAATCTTTGATATAAATGTATAGTCTCGTCTTATATAATCACAATAATCCTTTTGCTTTCTTTCGTCGCGTTCCTTTATAATAAAAAATGATCACCATCATCATCTCTAGAGAGAGATGCCACCAGAGATATAGCACAAGTTCAAGATATAATGCGAGTAAGTATAGTAATGGTACAATGTATTGTACGTTTTCTTGGACGGCGGAGGAGCGAGTGAGCGAGAGGAATGAAGATCATCATCTTCAAAAAGCTAGAGCTACACGGTGTGCATATTGAAATGTAGAGATAGATTCATTATCGTCCTATATACATCTCTTATGTCGATGTATGAGCAGAAGGAAGAGTAAAAAAAAGTTGATATGAAGCTGGTGACTGACAGCTACGACTCCTGCAACCCATTGTATTGTAATTTTTGTTCCTCGTAAAAGACACTGCTTCTCCGCATCCTCGTCGACTACAATTGCATGATTGTATCTTAAAGAAGACAAGTGCAACTGATGACGATGATGACCGATGGGGTTGTTGCAACTTTAATAATAATAATAATAAATTTATTTTATAATAATATTGCTATAAAATAATATTTATCTTAAACAATGCAGAATTATTAGATATTTTAGTGATAAACTTGAGAAATTTAGCCGGGGAGAAATGATGATGATGATAAGTCTTGTAAAAATAATCTGTCCAAATGCACACCTCTTATATTATGCTACTAGACATTTTTGCCTGTGTGCTATTTACCGTAAGTAGGTATGTACATATGTATGTAGATATACATTGCATTAAAATCAAGTTTCGGTTTATTACATTGCATTACAACCACAGTATCGATGCACCTGTCACACAAAAGACAAGAGAAACGTTTTAAATGCATCAGCAAGCATGCCGTCATTTCAGGCGATTATCTACGGGAAGGTGTTGGTTATTATTTCAGCCGACGATAAGCTTATCTTCGACATAACAACTACTATAAAGCTGTTCATCCACACAGGTTGTTTGAAGGACGATTCAAATACTTGTCCTCGTTGTTACAATAATTTCCAAAAAACTTTCATTTTCTACTTGTAATTTTTTAATGTATCTATTGTGCTATTTACCTGCATAGGCACTACTTACTTGACGATAAATGGAGCATGCTGATACCATTGCATGCCATTGAATAGTAAAAATACAAAAAATAAATAAAATAATAATAATAATGATATTTTTTCCGTTCTCACTTTTTCCCCCTCTGTTTGATCAAAGTCTTCTTGAAATGCTACCATTGTTATTATTATGGCGTAGCAGGTTGTGACGATGATGTTTTGTTACCATTATCATTAGACTCGCTGTACTTTTAGCATTATCATACCACAAGTTCCGCTGATTTTTCCACTTGTATTATTTTACACAAAGGTACTTACACGTTACACTTTCTCTTTTAATGGAATGAGCTTTGCAGGAAAAGGCTTGTTTGCATAATCCATCCACTTTACCAAGTTTTGTGCCCGGTTGACGCGCTACAGTATAATGTACACTCTGGAAAAATCCATGAGCTGGTGGTGGTGGTGATGATGATGAGCAAGAGTAAGTGTGCTAGATTTTTACTAAAGTGAATAAAAAAGTTTTTTTTTCTATGAAAAGAAAAAGAAATGGTCATTGTTATTATCATTATAGCAGAGTANAAAAAGAAATGGTCATTGTTATTATCATTATAGCAGAGTAAAAATTATTGTTATTATATTTGCTTGTGAGCCATTCATTCTGTTTTCTATGAAAAAAGAGAGTCTCCAGGAAAAATGATTTTTTTTGCATTTTAACTAAAGTAGAGAAAAGTGATTTTTTTTTCTTTTGCAAAAGTAGCACCAAATCATCAGACTTGAGATTATAGTAATAATAATATAAAATAGTATTATGCTTTCAGCAGAGCTTATGCATAGAGTCGCAGCAGCGACTGGAAAAATTATATAAAGAAGTAAAGTGGCCGACTCCGTTGTTGTCGTGGCCCATGAAATGGAATGGCACAGAAGGACGAACGACGGCGATGGATGAATAGTAATAACAAAAGTGGGCAAGCTGTGACCATAAAATATTGGTGTATTGATTGTACTTTAATGACCAAAAGGGGGAAACTCTCCTCCAAATAACTATGGGCATTTGCATAAATCCTTTTAGATGTCATCATATTATATTGTTACTTATGTAGGAGAAAAGAGTTTCTTTCTGCGTACTTTGCGTGTAGCTATAATAGTAACCGTATATATATATATATGCAATATGTGTGCATGTAGCATATTTTCTACGAAACAATTTTACACACTGTGAATGTACCAAGTAATAGCACAGGGATCATATGCCGTATGTTGAATTTTGCCTAAAACGAAAATTCTTTCCTGAAAAACAATGAAATTCCTAAATCCATTTTGTGTGGAACGCTATGAAAGACAATAAAACATGCTTTTCCATTTACTTTTGGTTATTATGGTTAAAGCTCTCTCTCTCCTGAAAACATTTTCGTTTTGGAAAAAGCGCTTTGAAAAGGTTTTTGCTTTCGAAACAAGTACTAACAACAACAAAGGGGCACCAACCAAGTGAGTAGTAGTTCAGCATTAAAATACTTACATGCATATGTCTTTTTCTATGCATTCATAATATCAAGTTAAAATAATTGTGAAAGAATCATTCTTGTTAATAGCCAGCTATCTAGCATAGTAGCAAGAGCAGAAGGGGAAGCAAAATTCATGAATGTCTCACCGCAGCAGCAGCAGAGATGTATTAAGAGAGCATGCAACTTGCTCTGCTGTGTTTGTGCTATATAATAATATACTATTATTAAACAATCTTCCATATAATGGCAAGGAATTCCTTTATGCTACAATGTGTGTTTTTTGTGTGGTGACTAGCTCAGCAGGAGTTTAAAATATCAGTTGCGTAACTGATGTGCATCGTTCATTTATCTTAAGTTGATGTTGTTGTCCGCTAATAACTGTACCCAGCACATAGCACAGCAGCACAGAGACTTTGACAATGTGGCAGTAGTAGAGTAGTAGAAGGCAGGTATATTATAATTATTATGTGCATCTCCTTTCGTACAGTGAAAACAATTTATTCTAATTAATGCAGAGTAATTATCATGAAAACAATTAGCAAACCAAGAAAAAAATCCAAATGTTTACTGCTACTGCTGCTGGTGAACGTACAGTAAGTAAACCAACCAACACAAAAATCGTCAACATCATCTTCACAGAACGGGAGACAGACTTGACGGTAATACGATATAAGCATGTATATGAAGGGCATACACTGTGCATACATTTTATAAATTATATCATCCACGCCTTCTTCATTTCATCGACTTTTGTTAGTCACAGTTTCCCTTTTGTATTAAGTAATATGGCGGAAAACACATTAAAACAATATGAATGACTTTACATTCTACGCTTTTATATTTTATTGTTAAAAACGCTCTGTTACGTCTGTTGCTCCTGATGATGACTACGATGGAATGAAATGGCATCCCATTTATTTTCCAACGAAAATATTTGAATTGTTGGTTTAAACGTTTTAATAAAACAATAATGAACCTCGTAAGCAAGATAAAGAATAAAAACACGGAGGAAGAAGCAAAAGAAAAAAAGTCCTGCAGATGCTCTTCTCAGCAGTATTTTTTCTCACAAAAAACGTTAACAAGGAATTACACATGGAAGCTTTCTTCTTCTTCTGCTTCCATACATTACATACCTAACCATGGTACTCAACCAGTTGTAATAAACGTTTGCACACATACTTCTTTTTTCACTTCATGCAATGGCAATTTAATTTAATGCATTGGTTGGTGGTATGCTGGCTATACGGTGTTGGTGGTGGTGTTTGCAATTCTTCAACTTTTAACACATAATAAACTTCCCATCTGTCCTCCTCTCTCTCTCTCTCTCTCTCCTCACCACCACCACACTACCTCTCTCTCTCTCTCTTGTCCACAACAGAAAACGCAAAACAGCAGCAGCAGCCGAAGCAGCAGTAGAAAAGTATGTGAAAACATTTAACGATTAAAAAGGCAACATAGTTGAGAAGAGAGAGAGAGAAATAGAGAAGGAAAAAAAGATATTATTATTATTATTTTGTATAAATGTACATGCATATAAAATGAACACTATTACAATAACAGGCAGAACAACAAAACAGCTACATCAACAACAAGCAAGTTAAATGAGTTGAATAAACCACTTGTCGTTTGCACACACAACATGCCCATGCAACAGCAGCAGCAACTCCTCACTAGTCTTCACTCACTCACCCTGCCTGCCTAGTTTGTCCAAATAACTTTACGAAAAAAAGAGAGAAACATTCTCCTCCCCAAAAACTATAAACTTTTTCTGGTGCGTTAACCATCCCAGTTTTGGCATGAAATAAAATGGACATGTAATAATGGCATTAGAAAGATGTTATGCTAAAATGATATTTAGTGCATCTTTTTTGTATTTAGCGATAGTAATAATAAAATATAAAAGTAGTAGTATATTTATTTATTTTTTGCGTGAAAGAAGATATTAAAGTTTTTTGTAACGAGAAAGAAAATCAAGAGTAAAATGCAGAGATAATAACCGTGTCGAACCTAATATTACTTTAAATGATGATGATGATGACGATGGATGCATGCGAGCATGTAGGTATTTTACATGGATATTGTGAAATTGCTTTATGACTACAGTTTATGATTGAATTCATCTACACGTCCACAAAATAAAATAAAAGTGCTGCCTTGCTTTGTGAGACAGAAGGTCTTGTGCCTTAAAACATATTTATTCTTCTCATCTGAACATTTTATTTCTTACTATCCATCTCCTTCAAAACTACTTCATCAGCAGTAAGAAAAATAGTTGATGTTGTAACCATTAAAAAAGATCCATGTCCTAATGTCCCTTCTCTCTCTCTACAATCTACCTACATATTCGTTCTTCTTTCTCTCATTCTCATCCAAAGATATACTACTACTGCTGTGGTGAGTTGAGGTAAATTTGCAAGACGCAGCGGGGGTTAAGCTCCAAAGCGAAAACCTATCAACATTAAATGTAAACGACGCGTTATATTGCAAGTTAGCAATGAAGGAGAGAGCATTAAAACAGCGGTAAAAAAGTTGAAATTACAACTATTTACTACTCACTCTCTTCTCACTATAACGCACAAACAATCTTCTCTCTTGTTATTCTAGCTCATCATCAAAGCGCATCCTTCTCTATCAGCTCAGCAGCACACTACCACCACCACACACGGTAGTAGAGGTAATGGTGATCATCCTCACTGTCATCATCATCCCTCTTCTTTTCTCTTTCTTGTGTTCGTCGTTCCATTTCATTATTATCCAAAGCGGTGGAGAGATGAATGCCACCTCCCTTCAAGTTTCTGCTCAACTTGCCATCGTCATCATCAGTCAGATTTTATATTGAACTACTTGTGTCTCCAGCCAGGCAATAAAATAAGTTCGTTCCAGTTTTATATTTTATTTAAAAGTTTTTTCCACCATGATCATCCTTCATCATCTTCTTGCTATATAGCCGTCGTGATTGCATTGCATAAGTGGCAGCTTTATAGGAGAGACAATAACAGATTTTTTCCGCACAGTGAAACAACCATTATCATCATCACAGCAATGCTATAAAATTCTTGTATTTCTGCACTAGTTGGCGGGGATGGTATGGTGTGGTGTGGCACATGGAATGCCATGCATACTTGCTTGAAGAGAAGTAAAGAATTGTATGATGTATGACACTTTATGCAGAAAGTAATATGCCATTAGAAAGAGAGAGAGAAAAAAAACGAACGTAAATCGAGGTAGTTAACTAGCTGCTGTTTTGCTTATTGTGGTCTAGTAATATTACACAGTATGGGACGTATATTAAATGATATTTAAATGCTTAAATTTTCAATTATGTCGGAATCCCCATGAGATCAGCCAACTAGACCTAGGGCTTATTTCACGCGCTGCAGTCAAATTTTCATTCGTGAGCAGAGCAGAAGGATGATGATGATGATGACTGGTAACATGGCAGAAACTTTTTTCATGAATACTAGATAATATATAGAGGAATGTAATATCCAGCTTTTATACGTTTTCAAATTCGTATATAATCTTGTATGTAATAGCTTTTTTGTATACCTGCCATACGTATATCTGATATCTGCCGCCATTCGCCTTTCTTAAATTAACCTGAGAAAGAATGAAAATTGTTGGTGCTTCTTCTGATCTGTATTCTTGAATGTAATAGCTTTTTTGTATACCTGCCATACGTATATCTGATATCTGCCGCCATTCGCCTTTCTTAAATTAACCTGAGAAAGAATGAAAATTGTTGGTGCTTCTTCTGATCTGATGATGATGATGAAACAATACATGTCCCCATTATGAGTCGTTGTCATCGCCAGACGTTTCTACATAACTTTTATATACAAGCAAAAGTTCATCGGCTATCATTATTATTATTATGATTGCCTATGTCGCAGATGCATCTTTACAAAGGTCTTTAATAGAGTATAGGTAAGCATATTAGGCATGCATTCAAGCCTCTCTTGCCGCTCCAATTACTTGCCAAAAACACGTTCGCTTTAAGATGAAGAGAGAGAGAGAGTGCTTTACAAAGGTCTTTAATAGAGTATAGGTAAGCATATTAGGCATGCATTCAAGCCTCTCTTGCCGCTCCAATTACTTGCCAAAAACACGTTCGCTTTAAGATGAAGAGAGAGAGTGCACACTCATGGAAAAGACCAAAAAGAGTGACTATACAGCGAGCAAACATGATTATAGAAAGGAAGGAAAAGGTGAAAGAACGAGCTTCTTCTTCCAGGAAGTCCTTTTATACGCTACTCCTCCAAGAGACGTTTCCTATAAACGTTTCCTAGGTTTCCTCCGATTTTCTCGAATAAACAGAGAAGAAAAAGAAAAAAAACGCTACTAATATTATTACAGGTACTACCCATAAAACGGTGAGGGTGTATTTATGTTATGTGTACTTTATCTATGCTACACAAGCGGCGGCTCTCCACTTTTTGGAAACAATTTTTGCCAGAGAGCGCGTGGGCCATATTTCATAACTCAAATTTCCATTAATAAGTCCATTTAGTAGCCAGAAAGTGTTTCCTTCCTTTTCACATGAAAACTTCATGAAGGTCGGCGGCAAGCACATAGCTGCTAAGCCACTGGCCGATTGTGTTGTTGCCAGCGTCAAAAAAGGGGTAGTAGCTTTATCGCAGTAAACATTAACGGCTTTTCTATTAATAAAAAAGAGAACAGCATTGAATTTACCGGTTTCTACGCCAAAGTCCATTTGAAAATCATCAGTTTGGCACCTACCTCTCTACTATACCCAGGTTGAAAATATAAACTCACGCAAAACGCAAAAAGCGTTTACGTGGCGGCTGGTGTGTGATGTGTGTTAAAATATTGAGGGAATATCATCATCATGTATGCATAGTCCAGCTCCAGCTAGTTTTCTTTTTTCATGTGTGAATGTCATATTTACACTGGAAAATGATTGCTTGGTTCAACTACCTACTACTACGCCACTACCACCCTGGTAGTAAAGTAATCTAAAATATATAGGTATTTTCTTCAGGTGAGGTAAATGAAATGAAATGAACACAAGTATAATAAAAAGTGTATTGAAATGGATTCTTTCCTGGAGGGTCTCTCTCTTTAGCGAAAAAAATTATAACAGCTCTACTTACTTCTTGTCCTATTATAAATTACATACATAAAGTACTTTACAGCACATAATGTTAAGTAAGCATGAAGAAAATGAAAAAAGCCTTGCTAAGTAGGTATATGCCTAAGCGCATGTACCTAATAGCAGTCAAACCATTTACTCATCTGTTATGCTGCTGCTGTGCTGCTGTTTCTAGATCGGCAGCAGCGAAAAAGCAAAGAAAACTCGCATCTCATAATTTCTGCAGCAATAAAGCGTAATAATCGTAACAATGATAATAATAATAATGACCAGGTTGTATAATGCCTTGTTAGTTAGTTGAAACTAAAGTGCTTTTCCTCTTCATCTCACTTTTAAGTACAGTAGTAAGTAGTGGCAGTAGCACTAGAGAAGTAGTAGAAGAAGAAGAGCAATAATAATAGCTAGACTACTAGTAGAAGAAAATAGAGCTGAGAGCTACTGTAGTAGCGGCAGGAGAGAGAGAAAAGCACACAGGCGAAAAAAGGAAAAGTGAAACAGTTTCACAAAAAGTGTACTTTGTGTTTTTGCTTTAGTTTTAGGCATATATATACCACGGTACTGAATATATTACGGGCGGTACTTATGTAGGTAAGCAGCTGGAAATAGATATTCGGGCAGCGAAAAAAAACTAACCCCATCATAATTTTTTCTCCATAACCATTATTTCTACACTTTTATGTAATTTAGTCGTCTTTGTTATATGTAATTCTATGAATATGTACTTGTATAGTAGTAGTTGTGTTGTCAGCTGAGCATATATGTATAAGTTTTGAAAAAGAATTCATCAGCAGCACTCAGCCCAGGGAATTAAGTTTTGTGTATGTGTCCATTTAAAAGACATTATTCGTCATCTCTCCAGTCTCGCAAGTATAGTTTTGAAAAAGAATTCATCAGCAGCACTCAGCCCTGGGAATTAAGTTTTGTGTATGTGTCCATTTAAAAGACATTATTCGTCATCTCTCCAGTCTCGCAAGTAGTAGTGCAACAAATTCAACTTGATTATAAGAGCAGCTCGACATTTTTTTAATAGACATACCTGCTAGCACCAAAAAACCTATAAAGCTGTCACATGCTACATATATATTTTTTATATTCTTCTTCTTATTACTTCTCTTTCTCTAGTGGCCTATAACTAATCCTTCATCACTACAAACTTGACACTCATCATATTCATTCATATGACGATCATTATGATGTGCTTGTGCTGTTGAAATATTAAAAACTTTTAATGCCAAAGTTGATGATGAAAATGAATGATAATGATCAAGGATTAGGAATCGTGTATGAGCTGGGATAAAGATTTCAAATGTATTTTTATGTTCTAATGTAATGTGCTCATGATTTTCGCAACTCTTCAGCATGCGTAGAAAATAATCCTTCTCTCTGAAAAATGTATACGTACAATAAGAAAAGCACACAAAAGTTTAACTTTACCAGCTTAATTTGCTCCAACACTAGTATCACCTCTAATGTAGTGAAACAAAGGCAAGAAATAAAATATAAACAGCTTTGTCCGCAGTTGTAAACACAAGTCTCATTTCTTTCTACTAGCAAAGCAGAAGTTCTCTCTCACTTGACTACTCGCTCCTCTGCTTAATTTATGGCTGTCTTACACTTTGTCTAACTCATTATCATTTCCCCACGAATATACACAATCCGCATAATTAATGCATAGCAATGTGGTGTTGGTAGTCGTAGTCGTGTAAAAAGTAACAAGTCTCTTCTGTCTTCTAGGTATATGGTAGCAGCAGCCGTACAAACTGAAATACGCTTTAGCAAACATTGTCAAATAATAATAATGTTACTTTAAGCACATAATTCAAAGTCAGACACTTTTATTTTTTTACTGTTGTCATTGTACCACTCTCCGCTACTTGATACCAGCAACTACACACTGCTTGCAACTTTTAGCTTTTTCCATGTGGCTCGTTCTTTGTTGTTGTTGTCGTTGTTGTTGCTGCTGCTATTATTGTTACTTACTACTCATCCATTACACTGCGACTATTATTAAGATATACTGATGGTGGTGGTGGTGCTGTTGTGAATGGGCTCATATAAAATTCAAAAACAGTAAGCAGAAAATTTACTACTTTTATAATGATCAACAAAAACCAGAGGATGGTATTTGGCTACTTCTATGAAAGCTGAAAACGTAAAACGTTTTCGATTTTAAATGAATGAAGTCTGAATAGATACAGCTTGGTGCCTGCAATCGTATAAAAAAGTTTAACTCCATTTCGGTCACTCGTACTACGACTCGTTGCGTTGTCGTCATCAATGTGAATGCGAATAAATATGAATAGGCACACACAGCAGGTAAGAACAGGCCACAGAAGAAGAAGTAGAAAAAGATGAGACACATAGATAGCTAAATTTATGATTTTTCGTTGAAGGGGGTATACCTATACA
>JAANSP010002495.1:0-12732 GCA_036850745.1 Homidia socia | reverse complement strand
GATTAAAATTTACTGTAGATACGTTTTAAAATGAAAAAGTGCGAGTGTAATGGAGGGAACTAAGGACCCTTTGCAACCTTAAAAGTAGCTCCACCGAGCTAAAAAAAA
This sequence comes from Homidia socia, assembly GCA_036850745.1. Classification (NCBI taxonomy): domain Eukaryota; kingdom Metazoa; phylum Arthropoda; class Collembola; order Entomobryomorpha; family Entomobryidae; genus Homidia; species Homidia socia. Next base: position 12,624 of record JAANSP010002495.1, on the reverse strand, counting down.
AAGTTGATTGACTTTCAAAAATTTAAATACCATTTTTGGACTAATGGTAGATAGAAGTTACAGCAAAAATGACCGAGAGGACAGACTGACTGAACTGACAAAATTATAAGTTAGCCACAATACGAGCTACATAGTACTTATTATTATCTATCTGCGTGCTTTTGCATTTTGCAAAATACGTGTAAAAAGTAAAAAAAAGTCTGTAATGACAATGGCAGAATAATAATACCCATGCACAAAACTTTGTAGGTTCCACTAACTGCAGCAGACCAAGACGAAGTTCAATTCTTTTCTAATTACTAATCAATCAACATCAAGTACACTTATAAATACATCAGCGAGTTATCCTATTCGTTTAAGTAACTCTCCTCATGATAGCAAACATTGCATCGCTCATTTTTTCTTCTCTCTTTCGCCATTTTTCATTTACATATTGTTTCCCTCTTTCCTTTGATGACAACAGCCTCGGCCAAACGTCGCATCATCATTACTATTAGCAGTATTACTAGTTCACTCTATTTCATTCTCTTGGTTGGTTGCACAAGTATATACCTATAGCATCAATCGAGAAAAAGCTCGTATAATCATCATTACCAAACTATAGGGGAACCTCATTATATTTACACAGCAAACAGAGAGCGGACAAGGCGCAAAAATGGTAAAATCAATAAATCCCTTATTATCTAGAAACATTATGACTTTGCGGTAATATAGCAGACTACAAGCGAACATTCCATCCATTTAATACACATCATCAACCCAGCCCTCAAAGTCAACTTTCTATCATCCTCATCATCATTTTATCTCCTTCTCCAATAACTACACACAGAAAATACAGCCTCGCAGTCAAATTATTAGATGAATACGCACAACATTTGGAGTAGGTATTTGTGAGTCACGGCCAATCACCAAAAAAGTGCTACAAAAATGATGTTCTTATTTCTTTCAGGCTTACCTGCCCTTGCTATGACAGACTTGAAAAAATTGACACTGAACATTTTCTTTTTATCATCAGACAGCGCAAGACATCATCATTACATAACGCCAAATCTCCTAATCTTGGCAGGTATAGACATATAGTATTTATTATAAAAATCTTATGTCCAAAAGGCAGCAACATCCGTAATTTTGCACACACGTGTACATGCGCGACAGCATTTCGAAATATCAAATTACATTAACGTATACAATATTATGTTACAACAGTGAACATGATGATCGTCATTACTAAAATGACTCTCTCCTCATATCTCGACATAACATACTGTACAAGCAGATAGTCGTTTAATAGCGGATTCGTTGAGCAAGTTCATCCCGTTGACGAATAATACGAGCTTTTTATGGGCCCCACATCATCGTACTTTTTTCGTAACAGTAGCGGTGCAAAATGATGATGGTGACGACAGTGGTTACTTTTACTTTCTTTACTCTTCTCTTTCTACTTGTTTCGTTTAGCAGAATTTGTACCATTCGAAATATGTGTGAATATCACATTAGCCTAGGCCCGACATGTTTTGAGTCGGGCTAACTACCTAGTACTGTACAAGCAGATAGTCGCTTAATAGCCAAATTCGTTGAGCAAGTTCATCCCGTTGACGAATAATACGAGATTTTTATCGGCCCCACATTATCGTACTTTTTTCGTAACAGTAGAGCGGTGCAAAATGATGATGGTGACGACAGTGGTTACTTTTACTTTCTTTACTCTTCTCTTTCTACTTGTTTCGTTTAGCAGAATTTGTACCATGTAGAATGCATGATGCAGTATATTGAGAGAGAAGGCAACATTATCATTTCTTTACGTTGATAAAATGGAGTATTTCTTCTCTTTAGTATGGTATACATACCATGATCACCATAATAACCAACCACCTCTAACCGATGTCTTAATAAAAATGTAACCTTTTTTCTGTTGATGCTTTCAAAAGAGTTATGAAAACAGCATTTTTATTCCTACAAAGTGAACAAAATTTACTGCCTTTTTATGATCTATTTAATGCTACCTCCCTCCTGATTCAACATTATCATTTCTTTACGTTGATAAAATGGAGTATTTCTTCTCTTTAGTATGATATATACATACCATGATCACCATAATAACCAACCACCTCTAACCGATGTCTTAATAAAAATGTAACCTTTTTTCTGTTGATGCTTTCAAAAGAGTTACGACAACAGCATTTTTATTCCTACAAAATGAACAAAATTTACTGCCTTTTCATGATCTATTTAATTCTACCTACGTCCTGATAAATAATTCATTTTATTCTAGTCATGGAGAAAGCAGATGAGGATATATTACTTGTTTTAAAATTCTACAACGTAACACATCCCTTAAATTGCTGCTCGCTCACCCAAACTTGTAAACATCAGCAATTCTTAAAAGAAAAAGGGACCAAATACTCCCAGGATCTATCTAATAACACTTTTCCTTATCGTTCGCAACATATTGCATAATTTGAAAGTTTTGTTTTAGTATTTACATACAATGTTTCAAGGACATCCTGACTTTGACTTGACCTTTGCCGTGCGTCTGGTGGTATCGGTATCGCATGACGGTAGCTGAACTATGACAAATAATACCCACGCTTTTATTAATATGAAAGGCAACTTAGCTAAATGCCGGTAGGAGACAATCCATTTCCTAAATCCTGTCATTCCCCTGATGGATATATGTATTTATTTGTAAAATTGCTTGTCTGGTTCTTGCTGTTGCTGCCTACACGAGTGGCACATTTCCAGAGGTATATGGATTTTACTTTTTACTTTCCACTTGTTTCTCAGAGCTCACGTTTATAAAAAAAATAACCGATTTCTAGCTATGAGAATAGAATAGATATATTTCCAATGAGAAAAATGATAATACAGCCATCATTTGCATGTAACCTTTAAGAATATGAGAAATGGCAATGAACGCTGCAACAACCATGAAATTAGAAATTCACATTTGAAAGTAAACAAAAAATCAAGAGTACTCGTCGATTCGTCATTATAAGAGTAAGCCAAAAGGATACAGTCAGACCAATTGAAACTATTGACATTTTCCTACTCGCACCATATTCAACAACAACGGCGACAATTGATAGTTGGCAATATTACGACCCTACACTTTCAATAATTTTCACAAGATCACGATGAGAACAATAATGGAATTCATAATGGAAAATGATGGGATGCAACTGGACAGTGGACATATTCTAGGTGTAGACATACATACAGGACGCTGATTCTATAAGCAAGATGCAAGAAGGGTATTTTTATTCCTATTATTAATACCACAAATTCTAGTCATTTGCATAAGTAAACACTTAAAATTTCTATTTAAAAATAAGCACTGTGTACTCAAGACTGTTTAAATCAGCGATGGTAGCTCTTGTGGTAATTGAATTTAATATTGTATATATTTACTTGCTTAAGAGCTACACCCTTGTAAATAATTAAAAAAAGCGCAGTACGTTTATGTATTTCTTCATATAGTTTGTTCAAACAGCGTAAAATATAGAATCTAATGTCTGTGACAGGTTTTTTCGACACGCAGTGTGTAACAAAAACAACCAGCAAAAACATGACTTCACAATGTTACTATGACTTTGACTATTAGCAGACCAACCGCCATTTCTTGTTCAAGGACAAGTGACTTTTTTTGCCATGAGAAAAAGTACGGCTCAAAATCCTCCAGTCAAATAGTCACCTAAGCATGTGTTCATCTGGTCGGTGTTAGCTTGCTTTAATTAAACAAAAGATCAAGAATACATATAAAAGGTCACAAAAGATCGACAAATTGAAATTGTCAATGGAGTAGAAATAGTTACTTTAAGGGTTCGAGCGGAGTATTTGATGTTCCCGTCAAGTAGTCTATCCGCCCGGCTACAATCTCAATAACCAAAAACGGTTTATACAATTTTCAAGCTTCTTTAATAATAGCATACTACATGTAATATATCAATAGAAAGGTCATTAAGCACTTAGTTAATAAGGTTTGGAATGTTACATAACCCTTATTATGCAGGGGTAAGCACTATTCCCACTTAAAATATGAATATTATGCCCATTTGGGGATGACCTGTGAAATTTCAAATATTGCCATGGTAATTTGGTACAGGGCATGATATATGTAGCCATCAAAAGGTAATGTGTTCGCTGACATGGGGACAACTATCACTTTTAGTATTCTAATTCATTTTAATTATTAAAGGGTTTCCAACTTGGAATCCTAAAACCTGAAACCACTTGATTTCACTATCATTGCTCCATAATTCATTTTAATTCTTAAGTGGTTTCCAACTTGGAATCCTAAAACCTGAAACCACTTGACTTCACTATCATTGCTCCAGATCCTAGAGAGTAATCAAAACAATCATTGGTTTAGCTTCCTGTTTGTAATATTGTAATATACATGGGTACGTACAGTGGTAAAACAAGAATCAGACCCATTGTCATTGAAAAAATTACTTGCTGTTTTGGAAATAGGTATAAAACTTCTAGAATGGGATAACTCTGAAAATTCCTCGAAGTAACATTTTTCTATATACTATATTTGCAGCTGCATATTTTTCACATCACCATGATTTAAAAATCCCATTCATCTTCATCATATCATGCAGATTTTCTGTTAAAAATACCCTTGAGTATATATGAGGTTAATCCTGACCGTTGACGTAGTCAAATTGAATGACACATTCGTAGCATTTTACTGCAATGTAATGTGAACAAAAGCGATAATAAAAAACGCGTAAAGTAGGAGCAGAAAACACTGAAAATATAATAAAATCTGCGGTTCCGCTCTGCTGCTGAGAATTTCAACAAGTGTGTCAAGTTCACTCGGATTTAAAACAGAAATCATCAGCAAAATGGCAAGTAATGAAAATCAATTTCGGTCCTTCCATAAATCAATTAACTTTAATTATTTTTGAGCACCAGTGCAGTGCTATTGGAATAAAAGATATACCGCTTCATTCAAAATTACACTACGCGTATTGGATATTTACTTTTTAAACAAAAATTGCTCTAGTGCTTGACCCATAAGAAAATATGAAACATACAAAGCATTGAGGAAACATGCAAAAACATGCATATTTTGGGATGATGATGCTCTTGAAAAGGATTGGCTATTTTATATAATTTGCAAAAAATAATTAACAAAAAAATTCAATTTTGTTTCCACATTTCGCGTACACAAAATAGCCAGTAATGAGTGCCTTTGCGAGTGACAATAAGGAAATTATTAAGCTTGAGAATAGCGTATACACGGTTGGTTAAAAAAGTCAGACGATACAAAGGAAACCGGATGTTACGGAAATTGTTCTTCTATATGCACAGACTTTACAGAACACGCCTATCACTTCAACATTGAGGAGACGTCGTCCTCAAAAAAACGGAAAGAACTACAATGCATTTTAACCAACTATAAAAACATGTTTCAGTACAAATTAGAGACTTAACACCACAAGAACCACATCACCGTTTGGCGCAAAAAAAAGCTCACCAAGTCATCACAACATCGCTTTTAACACAAGCATGGGCATGTGTACATGTAAGTAAAAATCTTTTTTGGAGAGACCAAAATAATGTTTGCTTCTTTGCTTGTGTCGTACGGATACATACATGCAAAAAAGCAAGCATAATAACTCTACTATTTTATCTTTTTTATGTATAGCAGCGTTTATTCATGCTTCAAACGACCTTGTTTCTTGTCTGGCGCAACTTTACATGAGTTAACTCACTATTCATCATCATCATCATCAAAGTCATTTTATTATTTTATCCCCATGTTGAATACAAATGATCACTGGTGATCCCACTCTAAAGGCAATGAAATCTCAATAGCCAAAACGACAACTTTCTGAAAACTTACTAAATATACAAACTGAATCACATAGCTTAAGTAAAGTCGTTGTAATTGTGATGTAATGTAGATGAAGTAAACAGCATACCACTACCACGGTCACAGCCCAAATTCTTTCATTGTTAACTTGCTTTTTACATTTAGATTTAAAATGGTTTTAATTTCTATCCAACAAGCTACTGTTATACTACTGACAATCATATATAATCTATGTACCTTCTTCTGCGTATTCATACAAAAATTATTTACTTTCAAATTAATGAGGTTTTACTTACGTTAGTGATTTTATGACTGTATATAACTGACGTGGATTATTACGGTGATTATGTAGCTTCTTCATTGTTGTAATTTTCCAATTTCAATTTAGCAAAAACTGTACCTTTTATCAAAAAGAAATTTATTTCCTTCTCCGTCTTTCACTTATGAATTTCCATTCACTTAATTCAATTTTTTGTTTTCTATACCATCAAGTACATGAAAATGAAATGTTCTCGTCTTGTTCTTTTTTGTTATCACAACTTGAGTTTAGAACAGTATCTTATAAAGCCGCTGCACTTCAGCTACATTCATAAATGGTTTATAAAACTGAACACACATATTGATCGGTTTTTTCGCTAATTCCATCCATGGATGATGATGATTGATAGACACACTTGAGGAAAGAAGATCATTGATCCTCGTATGTATACAGTTTCATCAGTTTAACTCAAGTCGGCTTAAAAGAAACACTCGGTACATATTGCAGTTTACACTTTGCCAAGAACTTGGATTATCTGTTAAGCATGCACTGTTTGTTGCAGTATCAAAAGGAAGAAAACCGGTATTTACCGTTTTTGCCGTGCAGCTTTTTCCTGTACAACAACAATGCACGTACATGTACTCTACTGATAATTTTTATCGCAGCGTGTTTAACAATGCTTGAAGTTTGATAATAAAATAATGAAATGAGCAGCACATAAAGGCAACTCAGTTGCCGGTCAATATCTCTTGAAATCTTACGAATGCATACACTGTTGTTTCTCTGATTTTAGGTCAGCGGTACTAATGCTAGTAATATACCAATAATGGTGCTATAATAGCGCTGCTTTTGCTGGTTTTTAAATAAAATTATTTTTCAGAGTAACAATAACAAAAGACTCTTTGTAAGAAAATACATAGGTCAGGTAGATGTTATTATTTCTGCTACCTTTATGTAATCCAAATGACATTTTCAGTATTTGTTGGATAATGTAAAGACTCAACTGTGACTGACTCGTGTCGTGCCCACTCACCCACTCTTTTTGCATGCGGTAATTCTTCTCTGGACGAGTTGATATCCAACCAACCAAAAAGACAGTTAAAACAGCAGCCCAAATAATACATGGGAAATATTTCTTACCTTTTTGTCTGCCATTATTATCGTCATCAAAAGTTAACATTCTCGCAACTACCACACGCTAATAATTAACACAATATTTATTTTGCTTTACTATTAACGCTTTGCTGTATTTTCCGCGCTGATGACTGTTCCTTCCACAGAGTATTGGCATGTATTAGTATACACTGGCTTAATAAAACATGAAACCAAAACGATGATGACGATGTTGATAAAGTGATTATGTTCCTCCACAACCACGGTGTGGAATAGGAATATAGTAGGCAACATGCATAATTTATAGGGTTTTCAGAGAGGCGTGGTATGCGCAAAAATAAAAACAATTTTCCCAACAAAAAATCACCAACCAAGAAGAAAATTGCAATAAAATCGCTGGTTATTATTATTATTTTGTGGGTGGACGTGAATAATATTTGGCATTTACATTTTGTATGTTGCTTTATAAGGATATACGTGCATGATGAGACGAGAGACTATATAGATGAGGACTAGGTCATTTCATAATTATTTATGGACAAGTTGAAAATACATTTTACGAGCGAGCAGCGCACAATTGAAAGAAATGGTGATGTAGTACGCGCTGACCCGATTACAGGCCAAGCTTACCATCATGAATCTTTAATAAGCTTGGCATTTACTCATGCTGCTGATCTCGAGAAGAAGAATGATGAGTGAAGATTGAACAGCAAACAACGAAGTGAAAATGTATTAATATCTACCTAAATTTACAAATGAAATATTCATGCTGACTAGTTGACATTTAACATATATTGTGGCTGCATTAAATCAATAACCATTAGGAATTTTTAAATCGATACCAATACCATGAATTTACCATATAACTGTTTAATTATTCCCCAAAGCAACGACAAAAAAGCTCGATATTTCATTGGCGTTTTTTATTTCCGCACTATGAAAGGATAATTATTTTAAATGTGTGTAGTAAAATATACCTGTTATTTTCCTTTTTTATTGCAGCCAGATTTTCATCAAAATTATCCATTTCCTCTTCGCCATCACCACGTAACACAAGGGAGGAGGATCCCATCCCACAACTTGCAAAAGAGTCACTGCTACTAACACTACTTCGACTACTACTATTTCCACCACCTCCAGAATGGTTTACTTGACTGGGATTCTCTTCTTCATTAATAGGCAACTGCTGCTGCTGCTGCTCCTCCATTCCACCACCTCCACTTGAATGACTTGATGCCNCTGCTGCTGCTCCTCCATCCCACCACCTCCACTTGAATGACTTGAAGCCGAGGTACTCATTATAGCTGCTACAGTAACATCAACAGTCTCCTCTCCTTCCCCGCTGCCTACTCCAAGTACCTCATTCGGGGAAACTTCTGGAGTTTCAGGTGTTGTTTCAATCCCACTCATTCTGTATTGAAACACCCCTTTACTTGTAGTGGTTTTCGTATAAAGGGATTGCGGTCTCTGCTTTCTTGGTTTGGCAATCGGTAAGGCCGAGGCATTTCCTGCTTCAGGTCCACCTACTGATGTAGTGCCAATAACTGATGATGATGATGGTAAACTTTCATGGTGACTCGTTAGAGTATCTTCAACATTGTTATTGCCAACTCCACTATTTTTCGGCTCGTGACTCTGACTTCGAAAGAAATTTAAGATTTGGTTACTTGACTTGACTTTTCCTACAGAGGCTTTAGCCGACGCTCTCCTTTTGCTTGCCATGCTGTTGGAGTTACTCTGAGCTGCGTTGCTGCTGCTAGTACTGTCGTAAAAACTTCGATGTCGTCGCAACTCGAATGGACTACTGGGTCCACTACCTCCTGTACTACCAGCAGTCGATCCATTCTGATTCAGATTCCCTTTACTATTATTATTAATACCCCCAACTATTACACAATTATTATTATTACTTGAGTTACTTTGTTCCTCCATTTTTTATCACTTTTTTGACTTAATGGCCTATTCAAGCAAAAAATGTCATCATCATCTTATATTTTTTCGTCGTCATTTAAATCAATATTTGCCTCGACGCCTCCTCCTTCTTCTAGCCCTCGTCTTTTTTATGCAAAAACATTCTTCTTCTCATTCTCCATTTGCATAACGATTTTACGATGATTAGAACAAAGTAAATAATAATGTCCTCCCAATAATAAAGCAAAAGAATGAAAATGGACAGTTGAAAAACGAATTTAATGGAATATAAAGGCAGTCGGTAATGATTATATATTTATATATCGATGAAATATATTATTATTGATTTGTCACTTCAATGACGTGGGCGAAACATAAAACACAGCTACCACCATTTATCGTTTTCTCACTCTGTTGTGTAGCCTGATGAAAAGGTGTTGCCAAAATGGCTGGGCTAAAGAATTTCTTTACTTCACTTTTGGTGACGTGACGAGTGTAATAACAACGTATTCATTCTGTGTACATTTGTCAAGACAATCATCGTATTTGTTTTTCATAATAATAAAAATACACTAACTATTAATTTTGGTATTTTAAAGGGTTACTTTGGCCAATTTGTGAGTCACGCTCAAAACGGTCACCAAAATACATTTGCTGGTAGCCACTAATTACTACAAGTAGAACACCAAGGTTCGTGACGAGTGTAATAACAACGTATTCATTCTGTGTACATTTGTCAAGACAATCATCGTATTAGCTTTTCATAATAAAAATATACTAATTATTAATTTTGGTATTTTAGAGGGTTGCTTTGGCCAATTTGAGTCACGCTCAAAACGGTCACCAAAATACATTTGCTGGTAGCCACTAATTACTACAAGTAGAACACGAAGGTAACAGTTAATGCAATTTGTGTGCACAATTTTCACTTTGCCAACGAGTAAGATTTTTACATAGCTGCAATTGCAATAGCGGTAAACACTTTTTCTTGCTTTTGGTAGCCACTAATTACTACAAGTAGAACACCAAGGTAACAGTTAATGCAATTTGTGTGCACAATTTTCACTTTGCCAACGAGTCAGATTTTTACATAGCTGCAATTGCAATAGCGGTAAATACTTTTTCTTGCTTTGTCTTTTTCCCTAGACTCGAGACAACCAAGCCACTACTCAACGCAGTAGAAAATTCAAACTGAAACTGGATTCCTCTTTCACTTCTTCTTCAAAGAATAAATCTATTTCATTCACCTTTTCATTATCTATTTTTGTAGGTGACCAGATAAAAAAATGCAAGAGTTTGGCATGCAAAGTTAAACCAACAATGATTAAGATTAAAAGTCAACTTTGAAAACTTATCTGTTTGTTACTGAGCTGAAACTACACAGAACAGAAAACTTGCTTATTTGCACAAGATATGTGCCTATCAGCACCATACCATCAATTTTTCTTCGTGTTTTTTCTCAATATTCTGCAAAGCTGCTGTCAGCACTTTTGTTTTGACCTTTCTTTCAGCAAAATGTTTCAATGGGGCACGTCAAAATTTGCAACGTGGTAAGCAGCACACAAACACTATCTCCGCAAGGAGATCATTGTAAACTTGCTAATTTCATTTTAATTAGCTGACCAATCTTTATGTACACAGCACACACCTTACTACATCCAAATTACTGGATGTAACTTGAATAGTTGGAAAAGGAGATAATCTGTATCTACATATCTACTTTAATACCTGGACATTCATACCCTATTTCATATGCACAGTAGTAACTTACACAACCATACTGATAAAAAAGAAATACGGTCATCAATCGATAGTTTATCACCACCATGACAAATTTTTTCTCTTCTCTCTCCAGCAGTAGTTGAATATCAACTGGTATAAGGTAATTTGATAGTATTCTACCAACTCATTCTTTATCATTTGTCGCCTGCTCCTACCACTGATCTGCCCAAGTTTTTAGCACTAGGTATGTAGACATGTGCACATAAATACACTCGTATGTATTAGCATAATTACATGGTATTTGACACAGCACAGGTATTTTTGTCTTGTGTTCGCAATGACATGCATGAGACATTCCTTTTTAAATGATAACGACAAGGGTTGGTGTGCAGCGAAAATAAAAGTTGGACTTGTTTGTCGCTTTTTGTTGGACTGTTGAAGTGTTTTAACACAATAATATTATTCCTCTTCAGCCATGTAAAAGAAAGCCAAAAAATCCAATATTTCACATTCAAAAGCCATCAACTGCAACACACACAGTTTTTTTCTCCTTCTAACAATTTTTTTAGTTTAACGGAGCAGTACACACTCCTCCACAGAGAACCGAAAAAAGTTTCTTCGACTGAAAATGCGAAATGACATTCCTTAATCAATCCTATTTTTACTATCCTTCTGCTATGGTTTAGCTGTTGGTATAATGATGACGATAATAGTTGTTAAAATAAAAGTTGGACTTGTTTGTCGCTTTGTTGGACTTTTGAAGTGTTTTAACAGAATAATATTATTCCACTTCAGCCATGTAAAAGAAAGCCAAAAAATCCAATACTTCACATTCAAGCCATCAACTGCAACACACACAGTTTTTCTCTCCTTCTAATAATTTTTTTAGTTTAACGGAGCAGTACACACTCCTCCGCAGAGAACCGAAAAGAGTTTCTTCGACTGAAAATGCGAAATGACATTCCTTAATCAATCCTATTTTTACTATCCTTCTGCTATGGTTTAGCTGTTGGTATAATGATGACGATAATAGTTGTAGCGTGATGATAAAAATCGAACAAAGTTGAACAAATAACAAACTTGCACTGCAAGCGTGTGCTGAAAATGAACTAAATAAAACGACACGATATCATGTATGGAGGAATCCTTTTCAGTTTTGTTTTTCCTAATTAAACTTTTGTACACATACAGCAGTAGTACAATATAAACACAAGTGAAGTGGGTAGACTCACGACGACGACAAACACGAGAGAAATAATAATGTTGATATGAAGCGCACTGTCAATCTATGCGACAGTATCGTGCCAGCGAGCAGAGGAATAAAAAAATAAAAGTTTTTTCTCGTTTGATAACGACAACAATATTTGATACTACACTGCCAGTTTATTACATTTAGTTCAGCCTTTTTTGACTGCGGGACTGATTCAAATTAATTAAGTGACAAAAGAGCGAACACGACCAAACTATATTAGATGCGAAGCAATAATGGAGCGAACACACGAGCGAGAGTTTCCTTTGATGATGATAACAAATGCTCTTTATTTAGACCTCTTTTAACTATGATCTGGTTTGAGATTGGACAGAACTTTTTAAAAGTAAATGTAATTTTGCAGAAATAAATTTTATTCATAGCAGTCTCGCAGAAGCAGAGGTGATAAAATGTATGAGTTGAGATGATGTGCAACAGGCGATATGAATGTTCTTGCAGAAAAAATAACTGCTGACATGATACTGGCAAAAGGCATTCGGTTACACTGTGGTTTATACTAATGCTGACTCAGATATTCTTTTTAGC
>JAANSP010002494.1:0-12732 GCA_036850745.1 Homidia socia | reverse complement strand
TCCACCGCCAACCACCACATTCACAACCGACTTGTGATTTTCCTCGCCGTCGACAACACCTCCATCAATTTCGTCATCATCTGCAGAAACTCGATGCTGAAGCAAGGACGTGTGTTGCTGATGATGATGATGTTGCTGTTGTGGGGGCATTGGATGCTCATTAAAGTCTCCAATAATACGTAAATGTTGCTGGAGGGATGCGGGCTCGTTCTCGAAATGAATCTGCCGCACAATCGGAGCACTAAACTTTTTCAACATTTCCGAAAACATTTTTTCTTCTTTGCGAATCCAAGGTCTTCGATCATCTAGCAGTTGGTAAGGTGTGAGGTGCACGTGAATGCGGACGCCAAGTCGAGTGAGCGTTTCCAAAAGAGATCGGGACGTGATCCAGGTATTCTTGCCGCCGTTGTGACCGCCATCTAGCCAGTACATATCTTTAATACAGTGGAGAAAATCGTCCATGGAGAGGTCATCAGGAGTTAAAGTCTACAAAAATAAATATTATTTGATTTTATTCACCCAACTCAGAAAATTCGTAAATCTTTAAAGCAGAATAAGTAAATAAGCTAACCTTTAGATAATGAAATTCGTAGAGTAGCTGGTTGAGAACCACGCATCCTTTGCTGAATCCAACTAATACTAATCCATGCCCGGTCCAGTCGAACATTTTTGGCGCTAGGTTTACTTTTTTTACTACTAGATTTACTGTTACTACCATTTGTATTAGTACTGCTATTATTACACTGACGGCCTCCTTCAGATGGCGTCGAAGATACTTCCCCTCCACTCTTGTTTGGGGAGGTGGTAGAAGAGTTTGCCGATGAGGATGACTCATCAACCGTGGTAGATGACACTGTCGAATCTTCATCGCTGTTATTACAATTGGATTTTCCTTCACTGTTTGTGCCGCCTCCATCCTTGGATTTATTTAACTGGCTTTTATTATTACTTATTATTCCGCCACTCTCCTCTTCACCACCCGAGTCCACTTCGTCATCTTCTCCACCAGCTAAGAACTCGTTGCGACTGGCAATTCGCTTGGAAAGATTCTGAAGGAGTAGCTCGAGATGGTTTATTCCGCCACTCTCCTCCTCACCACCCGAGTCCACCTCGTCATCTTCTCCACCAGCTAAGAACTCGTTGCGACTGGCAATTCGCTTGGAAAGATTCTGAAGGAGTAGCTCGAGATGGTGTAGCGAATGGTGAGTGATCACGTGCTCGGGAGCGCCCGTGTGATTACAGTGAACAAAATTATCGTAGCAGCTAAAGGTCAGCATTTGAATTACGACTTGGTCTCACGACAGCAATGTGATGGTCTGGGAATTGTTTCTGCAGCTGAAGCGCAGTAGCTTCCAGGTTGAATTGGACGTAGTTTCGATGATCGCGATGTTGCTCCATCATTTCAGGAAAATCCTGCAGGAAAAATATAATCACAATTTTTTTTAAAAACATGCATTTCATGTAAAAAGTCGGATTATTCACTGTTTCATTTGCTCACCTGAATATCACCTCCAAAAAACAACATGACTTTTGGCTTCCCCTCTGCCTCAACAGGACCTGCTGGTGACGATAACTGCGGAGTGCCGGTTTCCTCTGTTGACTCTGATGGACTGGACTCTGTGGAGGTCGATGAGGATTCCTCATGATGTATTACTACTTGAATTTTCTCCTCCACAAGAACTACGCAGGATACTTTTCAACGGCGTGCAGTAAACAATGTCATTCCTTCTCCCGTCAAAGCCCTCTACTTGCAGGTATCTCGTAGGCGGATCCACTGGCGAACAAGAGGAATCCTGTTGACTCTGCTGCTGATGATGATGGTGGTGGTGAGAATGTTGATGATGATGATGGTGATGATTTCCTCCCATGGACCCACCCACAACTCCCCTAACGCTACCTACAAGATCACTCAACGCACTAGCCGCCGTTACCGGGTTCATCACCTCATCGTCGTCCTCGTCGTCCTCCTCATCGTCAACACCATCCTCCAAGCCAACGCTTATCAGCTCACCGTCACTACTCCCATTCTGATTCTCCTGTTCCACCTCCACATTTTCTGTGACGATAGAAGATGCATCAGCATCCTCTCCAACCCCACGCTCTTCACTGCTCTTCATCGAACTGCTTTCATTCGTCACTCACTCCACCAATCATACTTTCAGTTTCGTCCATCTTTTTTCAATTTTTAAAAAATATCTACCTACACTTGACACTATAAAAGCTACTCCAAAACTAATATATTATTATTGTAAATCTCCTTGCTTCCCAGTTGATGGTCAAAAAGGTACAAAATGCAGCAGCAGTTGTAGCAGCCGTCTTCAAAGTTTCCTCCAACTCAACAACGTTAATAATAAGCTTGTTCCGCCGCCGCAGATGCAGAAGCTTGTTTGAGGTTGCAACAGCAGCGAAAGTGACCAACTTGAATTAAATAATAATTATAATGGGTAAACGTGGTAATTTTAGATAAATTATCATCAACTTTTACTATTGCCGTCTGCTATAAAACAAAATAAAATTGCAAAAAGAAAATGACTAATGAACGTAAAAGCGTTTTGGTACATTTGAAAGAATAACAAGTGTCTGGCATGAATTTAAAAATGCATTTTTTATCTTCATTAATTACAAGATGAAAGAAAGTGTTAAGTAAGATAAGATGTTATCATCATCATCATAATGATCATGTCAACGGCTGGCTCTCTGCACTCTGTCTAGTAGTAGAATTAGCGTTACTCCCTCCTCGGTTCTGATTAAAAATGTATTATCATCATCATCATGTTCTTATCATAATTGAGAATGACTGGGAAATGCAATGAATGTGAGATGAGATATTATTGTTCAGTCTTTCTATTTTTTATATGCATGTTTTTCCAGCGTCGGAAGAGAAAGAATTTATTATTAGGAAACAAGTTTGTTTTTCTCTTTGAAAGAGTAATAGGCTCATCATTTGCAATCCGCACACGTGCACTCGTGTCTCACGTAGTGGAACACATCCTTCACATCACTCTTCAACTGTTTCAACTTGGCAAGGACCTCCTCTCTGAGGAGATTGTAGCACATGGCCACCAGCCCGAGACCAAGCAGCAAATAAATAAAGTTTATCACCAGCTTGGTTTGGTTGCCCTCTTCGGACTCGTCAATATTCGTCCCTAAAAGAATTTTGGAAAAATGGAAAATCAAAAAATGGAGGGTGACCGACCACGTCAAAATAATACCAAAATGGAGTTAATGAGCCTCTCTGGTGGTGGTTGTTAATTTGGAGGATTTGAAAAAAGCACAGGATTTTTTCAGAGCTTGCCAAAAAGAGTGTAGCTCACCTGGAACGAAATCGCCTAAACCTATTTTGCACAAGCTTGTAACACAAAAGTAGACAGAGTCGAGATACTCCCAGCCTTCCCACTCGGCAAACATGATGGTGCCAACGCAAATGTAGCTGAAGAGCACGTAAATGGACGCCGAGCTGGGAACAATGACAGTCTCTTCTTCCTCCTCTACAATGGCGTGGTGAAGATGATGATGGCGATGATGAGAACTGCCACTGCCGCCTCGTAGAGAGGAACCTGAGGATTTTCCTGGAGGGACGACAACCGATGAAGAGGCTCCTGCTCCTCCAGTTATGGTCCCTTCTTCAGCTTGCTGCTGGTCATCAGGAGCCAAGTTGCAGCTGTTGAGTTTTATGTAGAGCCATTTGAAAATGCTGGCGAGGGCCTTGCCCATGTTCATAAAGTAGAGGATGTACAGTGGAATGCCAAAGACTGCGTAGAAAATGGTGATGACTTTGCCCCACTCTGTTCTCGGCACGAGATTCCCGTAGCCGATCATTGTGAAAATGGAAAGGGTGAACATGAGGGCTGCGGGAAAGTTCCATTGTTCCTTGGCCGTCCTTCCGTCGTAGCCCTTTTTGACGGCATCCACAACCTTGTTCTGAAAATCGTGAAGTGTCATGTCCGCCTTCATTCGCCACTCAGTCTCGTTGAATTGGTAGTCGGTGTAGTCTGTGTACAGCTGGGAGGCTGTGTGGTCTCTTGCGGAGCGCACTCCCGAGAGAACCCTATCTGTTACCGAGTCATCCTGAGTTTCCAGCGCCATGAAGCCGAAAGCGCCTACTATGGCGTAGCCAACAATTATACCACCGACACCCACCTGAGTACATCATGAATGTGGCTACGGAGCGACAACAATTTTTTAGCTTTGTGTTTCGACCGTCACCCCCCTCGAGATCCATCATTCGCTCGGGATCCTCCCAGCTTCGGGAACGACGAATTGGAGGGCGACCCCTTATGGAATGCCGAACTGGGCGACCTTTGCGTGAGCTCATTTTTCGAGAAGGAGAAATGCAAAGCTACAACAAATTCAGTTTTTCCGACAACCAACTGTACCACTGATTGAACACAATGACGTTATTTTGGAGGTTTTGGAATGACTTCCAACCATTTTGCTATCCTTTCTTCAACAAAGTACACAATCTAAACAACACGTCATTTGATTTCAAATCATTTCCTCCATTACGCCACAACAGATAAATATTACCAGCAACACGAAACCACCCAAGACGAACATGCTAAACATTTTGTAAATTAATCCAGTTCGAAAAATAAGTCATCTCTTTAAGTGGCATCATTTGCCATCACACATATTATAAGATGTGAGGTTGGAGTGGAGGAAGCTCGTCTGTTGTCTGTGAAACGGCTGGCTGCGAGTGTGAAAATTGCCAGATGCCGCAGCGTCAGCGTTGTTGTTCGGCTTGTTAAGAAAAAAATGAAAAATTGGAGAACAATAGCGTTGACGTGAAGTTTGGTTTTTCTCCCTTTGCCCTTTCTGTGCACAACAACACGCACACTACACACACGGAAAAACTTCTTTTCCTCTTCGGTTGGTTAATGAGCAGAGAAAATACCTATGAAAAGGCTCACCTTTCAATGCTCAATTTGCACAGAGAAGAATCAATTTGGTACATTATAATGATGATATGATTATGATACCTACCCTCCAAGATCACCTTCTATAAAAATGATCTTTGACATTTGCCATTTCTCCACGCAGAGCTATATCATTAGCGCTTTTGTGAACAGAATTATAAATATAAAAGTGGAGGATTTGGAGGAATATCCTTTTTTCAAACGAAACCGACCCACACACACAGACACAAAAACACTAGAGCTAAACGAATGAGTGAGATAAAAAGTCTCAGCTCACCACCACCAGTGACGACACTGCTACCACCTCAACCTGAGCGTCAGCACAGAAAATGTCGTAAATTCGGAGTCGTCCTCCTCCTCCATCTCTTTAAAGAAAATTATTATTTCTACTATTTATTATATTCTTTTTTCAATTTCAAAAAATGAGGAGAATGGCAATGAGCTACTGTAGTAGATGTGCTCACATCCCAACGGCCTAAACTGTACTACTACTTGCTTCTCTGAGAGAGGATATAGGGATTTGTTGAGCATGATAATCATGATGTCATGCTCTTGTGAAACTTGAAAATTTTTCCTTCCCATTCCCCTCCATTCCAATAATGTTTTACAAGTCAGATTCAATTTCTCTGACGAAAAACGACTCTCCTCCTCATCATCAGACATTCAGCAGTGGAGACGGTGATGGTGGTGGTGAGAAGATAAGAGAAAAGGGAATATATACGAAACCACCACCACAGTGAAAAGGCATTATAACTGCATTAGTTCCGCTTTGATGGCTCCTCTTCTCGAGCACCACCACTACTAAGCCTGAGCACGAGTAACGGTTTTCCAACGGGTTCGTTGGGTTTCAGAACATTGAACACCACACACACACGCACGCAGATAGAGCAGAGCAAAAAAAGAGCATGAGCAAAGCTTGCAAAGTTGAATGATTATTTTAGGAAAATTGTGAACTCTTTCTTCTCATACCGGGTTTTATTTTTAACCCGTTTACAAAACACAAGTAGCCCACCTATAATAGTATCTCCCTCCTTTCATCGTCTAACAACTGGCTCGACGAAACACTTGTACTCTTCTCTTCTGTGCTGGTGCTGCTAATCGTTCTCTATACTTGATGAATTTCCCAAACTCACTTTCGAACATGAACATACACTGTAAAAAATATACAACTGGCCCACGATGTTATGGAGTTCAAAAAGCTGACTAGTGGCTGCCTTGCGCCTTGCATGTCGTGTAATAGAAGTAGTTAAAGGTATTTACTTCTAGGAGGATTGAGGAGTAGATAACGTGCTTTACGCATTCCTCGCAATTTCTGTAAAATTCTGCGAATTCTACACAAACATCTCAAAAGAGCGAGGTTGGAAAATGCTCCAATCCCATATTAACTTTGTATATTCTGAAAAGGCATTCGAAATCAATGTACATAATAATAATAATTTACATACATTTCCGCTTTCAAGAAGATGATTTAAATTGGAAAATCAAACCGTAAAACACATCATAGCAAACTGGAAGAGATGATAACAGGAAGTAGAGGAAATAAGACAAGACGCATAAATACTAAAAAACTGGTAACGATGATGGAGTCGCAGTCCAACAACAACATGCAACACTGCTCTGCCTCTGCCACCACAACACCTCCACCTACAACATTCTCAACTGACTTGTTTTTTCTGAGAGTTCTCTCTCAAGCCAAAGCCATTGCCCTAGTCATTTTCTTCGGATGAGTGATATCGGGGGAAAACTGTTAAAAGATTTGCTGACGACGGGAAAAGATTGGGAAACTCGAGTGAGAGAGTAAAAAAACTGAATGTGAGAGCAAATTTTTAACCTCAGCCCCACGTGCTATGGTAGAAATTTTTTCGTAAAAATATAAAACTGTTTTAATTTTAAATAGCCCGTTTTTAATTTTAACTCAAACTGAGTTTCTGGACTACCATTTCTAATGCATTTTTTAATTCAAACACAAATTTAATAAATAACGGTACTTTGAAATGAAAAGTTTGCCATCGTCATCATATCATCATAATATTTGCCGTTTATTCCGCTGTGTCATGTATGTATGTGTACAAACAAAAAAACACAAAGTTGGCAACCCGCTTTCCAAGTCCCAAGTCAAGAAAAAAAGTGCCAACCCAATCCTACTTATCATAGTCATATCATACTTGAAAAGTATATAACCGTACAAAAAGTAAAACATTTTCCGTTTTTTACAGACAGTCAGAAGTACCAAGCACTAAGCAGAGGGAGGTATAAAAACAGTCAGTTTCATATAAATAGGCAGTTAGCCACCCATCCTTCTCACCCCATTCACATCTAATAAGAAAATGAAAAACGGCTGTGACAATGCTGATGCTGCTCCACTGCCCCACGAGGATTAAGTTTTTTTTGAACCGATGCTCCACTCCAATGAAATTGAGAAGGCTAAACTAATACTTGCACCTCAGTCTGCAGACAGAAGAGAATGAAAAAACTGAAAATAAACTCTGTTAACAGCCCTCATTAAAGAAAAATTTACACACTCGTCTTGTTACTTTTCATCTTTCCTCCTATCAAGAGGCTATAACTTATAACATAACCGTTATATAGTTTATAGATTTGATGAAGTATTTTCGAGCTCAAATTCAAAACTGAAAGTAGCCCCTCTGCAGAGACATGATTCCAAGCCTTGCTTTGCTGCAGATGGAGAGCATGATTTCTTTTTTAAAGACGCTGTATTTTTTGGTCTGTAGATTGCAATGATTGCATGATATGTACAAACTTTTCCACAGTTTCCGGTTCGCAGACGGCTAAACCATGCATGCATGCAAAAGAAACTTGCTCATTTTTCATTTCAAAAAAAGTCTACAAGGAGAGATGAGAGATGCTAGTTGAGGACATGTTGTGACTAGAATTTGAAAAAATATTCATACCTACACATTTCTTTACTTTTTTGCAGACAGCATTCCAAAATATATTATTGAGATAAATGGCAAGTTGTATAGTTTGTTTTTGTACGTAATTAATTAGGCAAAACCACTCTTCACCACCACCCCTGAAGAAACTTTATTGGTAATATTTTATTTCAGAGATAATAATTTGAGATTTTTGTCCGAAACGACAAACGACAATTTTTAATAATAATTATGCCGTGTCTTTTAAAAAATATGACATCATTTTTTAAGAGTACAGTTTAAATTTCTTGACATAACCGTGCACCTCAGGCTTGTTGTAGGGTTTGATGGCAATGCAAGTGGGAATATCTTCTGGCTGCTCTACCCACAGCTTATGATCTATCTTATTTTCCGTCAGCTTTTCAGCCAGAGACGTTATACTTTCCGCGTCCGGAGCTTGCAAAACCTTTGGAGGAGAAAGTTTTACAAAAAATAGGTGCATTCACTAAAAAATGACATTTGGGCCTACTACTCATTTTTTGTATGTAATTTCTATCATCGAAAAAGGAAGTTGAGTGTTCTTTCTTGTAATTACCACTTTGTGCATGTTATCCAAATCTGCCAAGTATGCAACTGTATTCGGATCGTCTTTGAAAAGGTGGAGCACAGCCGTTGACGCGTGACATGCCTGAGCTACACGGTTAAACAACAAAAATAGTCAGCCTACCACCAAAAATCTTCACTGTCAGTTTTTCAAACATTTTCAGAGGATGCAATCCTAACAATTAACCTACAACTTGGACTTGAGTTCAACAGTCAACCCATGGTTGCATTTTCTTAAAATTTTGACAGTTAAAAAATTAATTGTCGAATAATTAATTCGGAAAAACACTTGCACCATGATATTACCATGTGCCATGCCATGCACAATAAAATGCCCAAAACACTTTCCGTTTTAAAAATAATAGCACTGGCTTATTTGATAACCTTATCGCTAATTTCTTAACATTTTGACATTAAAAAAATTAAGTGTTCAAATAATAATTAATTCTGAGACACACTTTCACCTTGATATTACCATGTGCCATGCCATGTCATGCACAATAAAATGCCCAAAACACTTTCCGTTTTAAAAATAATAGCACTGGCTTATTTGATAACCTTATCGCTAACCATGAGTTTAAAAAATTGGATAAATGACACTTACCGAAAAGGGCTCCCAGTGGCCAGTTCAGCACCG
Organism: Homidia socia; assembly: GCA_036850745.1. Taxonomy (NCBI): domain Eukaryota; kingdom Metazoa; phylum Arthropoda; class Collembola; order Entomobryomorpha; family Entomobryidae; genus Homidia; species Homidia socia. Next base: position 3,703 of record JAANSP010002494.1, on the reverse strand, counting down.
TTTGCAAATCCTTCCTTAAAATCACGTATTGTTAAAATGCCCAAAACACTTTCCGTTTTAAAAATAATAGCACTGGCTTATTTGATAACCTTATCGCTAACGATGAGTTTAAAAAATTGAATAGATGATACTTACCGAAAAGGGCTCCCAGTGGCCAGTTCAGCACCGTTTGCAAATCCTTCCTTAAAATCACGTATTGAACCAAACTCATCTCCAAACTTTAAAAAAATACTATTTTGAAGGACAGAAAAATGAGAAATTATTTTGGGTCAAGTAAAAGTGTAGCAGTGGAAAAGGAATGTTTAGGAGCAACTTTCTGCCCGACTTATTTTAAATTTTCGGGGTCCGCTGAAATGACAAATTTCTTAATGAAATCAATCGAATTGCTGATGTTTTGAAATTTGCTCAAATTGCTGAGGATAAAATCAGCGGAGAAAATACCACTAAAAAAATTCACTTCACAGTCAACCGCATTTTCCTTCTGTTGTCAGACTGGAGACCGGGGCGACCTGAGACAAAAATATCGAGTGTGAGTTGCCTGTAAGCGTACCGCTTGAAGCGACTCGCTTAGCTATATCGCTATCATTGCAGCGCAGCTACGCAATGCAGTTCAATGCATTTCTTTCAAAGATCATAGCATAGCATGATAAGATGTTCGTTTCATGAGTTTGGTTGATAAGCATTAAGCATTTTTAAATATTGTTTGTAGAGTTTGGAGATGAGTTTGGATAATAAGCATTCGTAGGACATGATTTTCAAAGAAACTTCTTTTTTGGTGAAAAAATTGGTGAAATTTTAAACGGAATTCTTGAGACCAACTTCATTTTTCTTTATTAAACGCTTAACGAAATAAAATTACTTAATGCATCAAGAAAAGTTAAATGCAATTTAGAACAATTATTTTTAATACTAAAAAATTAACTTTAGTTATGTATTATAATAATATTTTACAAATCGGTACTGCGACGTTTTTTTTTCCTTTTTACATAAATTGAAAATAAAAAGTACAAAGAACTACATTAGCCTTTTACACTACGTTTGTCCTTGTTGTTCTGGGGTGCTGAGACCATATTTTGTTTTCATTTTCTCAATTTCTTCCAGTTTCTTTTCAGTGTCAACTTTCTTGAAAGCTTTGGTGGCTTGGTAGTAGAGCACAACTAGATATCTATTGCAAACGTTGAACCCAGATAGATGATCACAGGCGTTCTTTGCGTCAAAAATATCCTCATATACAACAAACGCTGTCCCTTTCGTTTCTGGTGTGTTTCCTCTACAATAAAATAACAACAATGATGAGAAAAGTTGTTTCGGAACAATCAAGGTTTTCTTAAAAATCAAATTATTTTATTATCTTGTTACTTACACTCTAATTTGTCTGATGGCTCCATATTTTCCGAAAATGTCATACATTTCCTCCGCAGTAATTTTGTACGGCAAATTTCTTACATACAGAACCCTATTAACCTCTGGGGGCAAACGTACCTACAAAAACATTTTTAAATGGCTGTGATAAGAACGGAATACGACAATCACGAAAAGTAACAGAAGAAATAATAAGAGTAACGAATAAATAAATGATTTGATAATAAACCGTGACTTACGTTTGCTCGTCTCTGCATTCCCATTGCCATTTTGAAAAATTGATGATGTTAGGGATAAACTGAAAAAGCTGATTTCACTGAACGTGAACACTGCCAAGTGCCAACTGCTGAGAACGCTGGATGGAATTTTAAAAATTAATAGTCGCCTGAACAGCTGTATAAATTGCTGAACTTTTAACTAATACTTTCTACCTAACTATAACTTATAACGTCCTTAATGCGTTCAAGAAACTAACTAGTAGTTCCTTCAAAAAAATTAACTGAGCCTTTAAAATCAGGTGTTATGAATATGAAGCAAGACTGAAGAAGGGAGCGAGAGACAATCCAAGGCAAATTTTTATAAAATGTAAACACCTGCTTTTAAATTTGCCGGCATGGGAAGCAGTGTAGATACCCCGAAAGCATTTTTGTGCCCTCTCGTTGAAAATTTGACAAAAAAGGATTTGTTGTTGAAGTTGTTGGGTAGGTAGATAAGCAATGCATGTGTGTGTACGGAAAAGGGTGAATGTATGAGCGAGATAGATGGTTAGGTTTGGTGGAAAGTATGAAGTTGCTGTCGTGCGTGTGGACTGCCGAAGAAGCCGACTGACTGACTGTAAACTCTGACTTGGCATATTGCATTTTGCAATGAGTTTACCCCTCTCTTCTTCTCTACACTTGAGCACCATCGTCGTCGTCCTTTCATTCCAGACAAGAGGGATAAAAACACCACTCTTTGACACTCTTCCTGAACCGCATTTAAAAAGTGAACGCATTAAGTTTAATTTTTTAAACAGTTGGAGTGAGTAAAGTGCAGAAAAATGAGTCGTTTTTACGCGAGAGGTTCGGATTCCGAATCTGAATCCAGTTCTTCGGAGGATGAGACCCCAATTACTAAACCAATCATTCAACCCACTGTTTATGTAAGTTAACTTGTGTTGTATTGAGCTTAATTAATGGTTACAGCGATTAGGATTTTTGAGGCGTGGTGGATTTTCAGAGTTGCTTGTAAATCGTAATTGTAAATTTTATAGAACCAGATGTAAAGCGGGCTTGGGGAAAGCCAAATTAGTAGCCAAATAAAGGCAATATGGTTTGATGAAGTATTGTTGATTTTTTAAAATTTTAGTTAAGTGAGGATGAAGAGGAACAGGCAAGTAAGCGGGTGGTCAGATCCGCAAGGGAAAAGAGATATGAGGAGATGCATGGTTTGGTCAAGAAGATTAGGACATTCCGGAAGAATAATGACATGTCTAACATCCTTGACTGTAAGTGACCATTTTTGAAGAAACTTTGTACTGAGTACTTCATTTCATAGAAATTTAGTTAATAGGTACAAACATAATGTATATATGCATTTCAATGTTCTGTGTTTCTTGTACAGGTTTTGAAAATTTAACAAAAGCACATCAGAAAGCACTTCCGGTTATTCAAAAGGAGGAGAAGGGAGCCACCCCAACTTTTTATTTACGTATTCTAGCACAATTAGAGTTGTATGTAAATCAACAATGGGAGAATAAAAAGAGCCTGAGTAAAATTAACTCCAAGAGCTTGGCCACAATGCGGCAAAAACTTAGAAAGTACATCAAGGACTTTGAGGAAGAACTCACAATTTACCGGGAAAATCCAAAGCTGCTGGATGAGGATGACGATGAAAAGGAGCAGGAAGTTGATGATGACGATGATGATAGTGAAAGTGAAGCGGAAGTGAAAGAAAAGAAACCCTCCAAAAAGGAAGAGAAGAAGGCAGCCAAGGTAAACTATAAATACAAATAGATAAAACTGTTTAAGTGATTTAGGTCGTCCTCGTTTTTTGAAAATTTGATTTTGACAAGAGAGTTTCCACTGTATTTCAGACTGACGGTGATGATGAATCCGATGACTCATACTGGGGCGCTGATTCTGATGAATCGTCTAGCTCTTCCGATGAAAATGAATACACTGACCTGCGCCAGCGTTTCTTGAAGAAAACCAGTGATAAGGATGGAGGGGAGGCAAAGAAGAAGGATAAGCAGGGTGATCGAGAACGGAGGAAGAGGGATGCTGCAAAGACCAAGCTGGAAAAGGAAGAATTGGATGATGAGGATGAGCTGGGAACATGGGAAGTGGTGAAGGGAGGAGTT
>JAANSP010002493.1:0-12735 GCA_036850745.1 Homidia socia | reverse complement strand
GCAAAAAAGAAAATCTCAAGTCTCCCCAGGCTTTCTTTTTATTGTGCGCAAGATCAAAAGGAAAAAGGTAAACAAAGAGGTAAAGTCACATCATCAGCTTGTCGTCAATAATATCATGTCAGTAAATACTCTCTGCTGCGCAGAACTCACAGCATGCAGCAGTTACTGCTGAGCTGAGCAGTAGCAGAGAGAGAGAGAGAAGTTAGGCAGCAGAAGCAGAATCGGCATGCTTATTGCTTAGCTTAGCTAAAGAAGGAGAGGGGGCATGCGCACAATAAGTAAATGCAAACAGGGAGAAAGGTAGCTGGTAACAGAAAGTTTGTGTACGTATATGTGAGCCTTCCCCTGAAAAAGTGAGTGAGTGAGTTCAATCCTTTTGAATTGTAAGAAGGATGATTCCTCTGCTAATATTCATTTTATAAGGCAGATTAGTTGAAACAAACCAGGACATTTTATAACATTATTATTGATACAGAAAAGCTTCCTGAAACCTGAATTAGTAGACTAGTGCATAATATGGGAGGACTAATAATGACGATGATCTGATCTATTCTGCTCTTAATAGTATTTTTTCTCAAATAATATATTAAATCGTCAAGCAGAAAATGGTGCTTTATACTTACATACGAGTATATTACGCGACTTTATTTATTTATTTCATGGCAAGTACGCAATACTCACGCAGACAGAGGCAGACGAACAGGTAGTCTACTAGTGCTAACAAGATGTACATGCACAGGATGAGATGATGCAGTCCCGGACTATTGCATCCCTGTCGTTGTTGTTATCAGCAGCAGCAGCACTGATGACGATGAGAGCAAAAAATGTGTGTATTTTCTACCAAGGGAGTAGCGCAGCAATAAAAAGCCAAAGGCCCAACCCAAATACATTTCAAAAAAATATTAAAAAAGAAATGTCAAATATTTTGTATGCTTTTTTTCGATTGCACGGTCTAAAGTGCTAATTCAAGGTTGTCACCATTATCAAACCTATTTTCATATTACGCTGAATAACCGCACAAAAAAGGGGCTTATACAGCATGCTCATCGGTCTATCCTAATCTTCTCACTGAACATTTAGACCTGTCTCTATTGTCGTTTTTCATTCCTATTCACTATCGTATCATTCCTCGTATGACATTTTTATTCACTCGTTTATTCATTCAAAAAAATACATGCCTTTGATTTCTTCTGATTGTTCAGATTCGCTTTGTAATCAGAGATTGTTTAAAAAATGTGAAATGTGTATATGACCTATGTAATTATATATTGAATAATTTCTAATGTTAAATATGAACGTTATAAAAATTAGTTTACGTAGATTCCTGCTAGACTGAACTGAAGATGGAAATAGAAGAACCACTCAAAAGATAAAGACAAGCCACAAATTTTTACAATGAGCTTATACATGATTTCTCAGCATTAAGTCTATAGTGGCAGATAGAATGTAAGGTCGGTACTGTTTCGGAAAAAATACACAAAACAACAAAGTGAACCAATGCACCTCTTCAAGTTGGACACTATTAGCGTATACAGAATCTTCATTTTACTCATGTTAAAGTAAAAAGGCGAATAACAAAGACTTTTATCAAAAGAATTTCAGCCACATTTATAGTTACCGACAACATTCGATGAATTAAATTACACCAAGCAAATTATTCAAGATATAGCGAATCATGTCTACGTAATCACTTCGTGTAAATTCACACACGTACCAACATTAATCTACAGGTGCACAGCATGATAGTAGTGGAGATGAAATTTTAGCGCTGCAGTGTTTACAAAACGAAAACCTCTCAAGGCAGTGAATGGTACAATCAATAGATAAAAAGGCGTTTGCCTTATCAATTAAAAAAGAACTACTTACAAGGTACATACTGATTCGACGGAAAGCACTTAGCTTTGCCAGTTTCCGTCTATAGATAAGCACGGACAGGGGCCAGGTGAGACACAAGAAAAATAGCAACTTTAGCGTTAGTTCGTCTGTAGTATATACTATTAAAAAACTATGTGGCTAGGGCAACCATGATTATCATCAACGCATTCACAACAACAGGATGCTTTTTAAAATGAACGCACTTTTCTACTTTTTCCCATTTTATTTGCACAATGAGATGCCTATTGTTCTCTAATGTTAATTAACTTGCTCAGCGGAGACGAGCATTTTGTAATAATTTATTCTTAAATCCTGTGCATGATCCATGCACTAAAGAGAAACATCAGCGGCACCAGTAGTGCCATAAAAAAGAAACATTCTGAAACCTCTCTAAAAAATTCATTCTCAAACATTTTCTGCTGATAAGAATAGAGAGAGAGAGAGAGAGAAATACAACGAGTACCTTTTTGTTTTTGTTTTATCTATATTTTTGCTGCAACAATTTTGTACAGAGGAAAAAGGAAGGACACACACACAAGTTTTTTATAGATAACTATAATTGTAGTGAGAAAGATACAAGGAGAAAACATTGTAGGATTCAAGTGGTAGCCATAAATAATTGAGTGTTATCTACCCCGACAAAAAGCCATTTTCCATGTGATAAACGCTGCGTAAATTATGACCTGTAATTAAAGCGGGCAGTCATGCAGTAACAAATCCTAAGCAGCAGCAACAAGTGTAGCTCGAATGACATATTTTGTAGATTTACTCATCACCACATTTAGGTACTTGAATACCCAGTCATTTGTTTTTGCATTGCAGTACATTTTTTGGAGATGATATTTTTTTACAGAAAGCAAGAATGATAATAAGCAGAGCATATAACAAAGTCCAATTCAGCCAGTCAAAAAGCGTTATTTATGATGATGAGAGGATGTTACTTTTCTCCTTTTTTTCCAAAAGACAACAACCGTTTACACTTGAAATGTTTTGAGAAATGCAGACCAAAGAAGAAATTGATGCTGATGGCCGATGCCTTTTCTCTCCCAGTTGCTTTTCTTGCTGATTGAAAAAGTAGATTAGAGGAGCATGAAGGAGTGGGGTACCTGGATACTATTACTACCACCACTGCACTCACTTTACTACCAACAAATGAAATAATAGTAAAAGAAGGCAAGCTTGTGTAACAGCCACGCATCCCGCGATCCCGATCCTTATCACTGAATTTATTAAAGCTTATCCTATATCTCCTTTCTGCTTCTATTACTTTTAGAAAACTATGATTATAAGCTTCACCTCAGGTCAACTAAATTAAGAGAATTAAAACAACAGCATTTTTTCACGATGATTAATGTAAACTTCACAATTCACAACTTTAGTAAATAAAAAAAGTTTAATATGTCTATATTTTTTGCAAAGTGCAGTAGCATCAGCATCGCTAAAACATTATGCTTGTAATAAATAAGTAAGCAGTAAACAACCAGCAGTGAAAATACTAATGATGGCGATACTCTGTGTATTAAGAAAAAAACTTGTGCATGGTAAACTACTACTTATCCTGCTTTTGACTTTGATCATTGCTGTGTGCTCTGTGCATTTTTATATGAGTGCGAAATTCTTGCGATAAAAACATGGTGTTATAATATTTTGCTAAATAAAAGCAAAAAAGTTTCTAGTCCGACTGCCTGCTTTTCTACCTATAAAAAATACTTTTTTATGCTGATAATATCTCTGATTATTTTTATTATACTTTTTTACTTCTGCTTCTTCTCTTTATTTTTATGATTATTCCCCACACCCGTGTACTGATCAAGTTGCTTCTGCTGCGGTCAATGCTGTTGCTGCGACTTTAAAAAAAAAGATTAAACAAGGCGAGTCGAAGACCAAGTTCCAGTGCTCGGTTAGTGCTCTTAAAATACTCATCTCTTATCCCATCATCGTCATTCATCCATAAAAACACACAACTCACCATCGTCTTCATTTTTTATTATTACCACTGCTGCTTCAGCTATCCTCTTTTTTCATCATGAAAGTCATACCATTTTCCATCGAGACTCTTCAGTAGAGACGAGAGCAGTGACGGTGCAAGTACCACCCATTTTCTCCGTGCGTGAGTTTACAAAATAGACCATGATTTTTAAAGGGACACAGGGGCGTTGAGAGACAAAATAATAATAATCTTGCAAGAACATGCGTAGTTCTACAGTGTTATATAGACTATATAATACATGCTGACACCACTTGGTTATATAATTTTGTGCCTACTTTTGACGTGGCAGTAGTAAAGTGCAAAGGTGTTATAATATTATCTATATTGTTTTGGAGTTGGTTTGTGTGTGCTTTAATTTGTTAATTTTGTGCAAATGCCAGTACTGTTTCGGTAGCAAGAAGCCTTCCGTGTACTCTCTTTTCAACACAACAAAAGAAGCAAGAGGACAAATACTAATTGTAGAAGAGTGGATGCATTAGTGTTGTCTCAACCGTGTCAAATCTAATTTCACCGGCGTATAAAAATATACATGAGTATCAAAGAATAAGAAAAAATTGAAGCGAAAGTTAATAGCTTGGTCGGATCTAACCGAAAAAGTTTCCGATCCCAGAGACGTTTGCAACGTACTTATGGTGCGACTTCATTTGAATCCTAGTTATTAGTGAATTGCAGTGAATTCTAATGAAAGGTTATAGTAACTTGATGCGTGTGTTGTGGTAAATATATCAATGGATGTATTCATTAATATTCAATAGATACAAACAATACATTCGGTACAAGTTCCATTTTTTTCCTCAAACTTTTACACGGACAGTGTGGTAGTAAGACAAAAGTCAAGCCTGCAAAACAATTATACAACTTGGTATTTGTTAGTATTGCTATTATTGCATACATTTAAAAAAGTGAAGTTCCTCTCTGGATATTCTGGCGAGAATGACAATTTAATTTCCATAATGCTCGTTAAATTGTAAGTTGTATTTTTTATTTCCACTTAACATCTAGATTTGAATGTAACTTGCCCACTGCTGTGAATTTCCATGCATCAAAATGGCATGTGGATTGAATGTGTTTTTCACGACAAATAATCATAAATTGACAAAATACAGTTGCAAAAATAATATCATCATCATAGCAAAAACTTACAGTGCAAAATTGCAATGCACCATTTTGTGCTGTTGTGAAAAAACCTTATCAAATTAACACTTGCAAAAATTGTATGTCTATCTAGGTAGCTAAAAATGTGTGCATTCTTGTAGTACGACCACAACCACAGCAGAGCTTACATTGAACTTTTTCATAATGTCCTCTAATGCACCCATTTGTATTCGTTATGTCACGCTGATGAAACCCGACAATGACAATGCACTACTTGATGAAGTTTTCTCCTCCCAGCTCCACTCTAAAGAATATGTCAAGTAAAAATACACAGTCGGAGACAATGCATGTATTATTACTACCATTATGTATATTGTGACCAACTTGGTCTAAAAAATTTGCATCTTAGTAGAAAAAAGGCAAGCTAGCTATTTTAGCTCACCACAACTACTATATAATACCTTACCGTCAACAACAGTGCGCGCAGCAATTGAAGAAAGAAGAAAATTGGACACATTTTTGTGCAATTTGTTTTCAGTATTCTTGCATACCCTGGCAAGCTTATTATTATTTTGTTCGGCAGCAGCAGCAGCTTACAGGAAGCTAAATAGAATGTATGTATTATTCTTATTCACTGACGATATCATCAACTCTCTCAGCTCATTTACAAGAACCAGCAGGTAAACTGATTCTATTTATTAGCACATCTGGTTTACATAACAAAATGACAAAGACGTTTGCTTGCACAAAATAAATATAAGTACAAGTTTTTTCTATTTAGGAAAAAAACTCTCCCGTTGATGATAATCATCATTATTCCGAGAAGAGAGCTGGCTTTCATTTACAATTTTTCTTTTTTGTAATTTTTCACCAACCGTCTGAACATTATTATTATTTCTACACACCTTTATAACAATACAGATAAAAGAAGAGGTAGTCTCAAACTCGCTCACAAATCACTTTACAAAAAAATTAATTAGCCTACTGTTTTGATGTGGCAATAGTAAGTTAGCTAGCAAAGAAAGTGTAATAATGCGAGATATATTGTTCTGGATTTGGTTTGTAATGTTGGTGATTTTGTATTTATTTTCCTGTTTTTTTTAAAAATATTTTCCTATTTGCAAGGGGCGTTATTCACTTGGTTGAGTTTTAAAATTATCTCATTACGACCTGAAAAAACAATGTATCTAACGGAGTTAAAAAATAGAAATAATGTAGTTTGCTTTGTTTGAGCAAAAAATTAAAATTAAAAAAAGAAAAATTATTTTGTACAAATAATTATTTAGTCCTTCCCTAGAATTGACAAATAGAACAAAAGGAAAAATGTCATGCAAAGAAACAAACAAAATTTTCAGGGTATTCTTCTTTTTAAGACTCTCTTTGAAAATTTTGGATAAAAATACAGCCTCACTTAGTAAATTTTGTTCAAGATGTTATGAAACATAAACTCACTTGAAATCTTGAACAAGGCCGACAGGACCTTAAATAAAGGGCCATTAAAATGTACGCACACCAACACATAAAAAGTGTAGATTTATTTCCATCATAAATAAATTTAAACTGCATATTGGTTTTACAGATGTCTGGTTGTTAGGCAGGCAAAGGCAGGCACACATCAACTATTTTGAATGGCAATGGATGTTCCAATGGGTCATTTTCTCTTATTTTTTTCCGTTCTCGTCCTCTCTCTATCCATCTTCTTGGCGAGTTTACTGCTTATTTGAGAGAGAGAGAGAGAGAGTAGTTCAGTACAAACCCAAGTAGAAAAATTCGGACAACATATGGCCAGTGGCAACAACAAAACTGGACTGGTGGCTGTGGTGGTGGTGGTAGTAGTAGTAGTGACCAGCTTCTTGATGATTCTCTTCTTCATCTGATAATGATGACTGGAGTCTCAAATGTCAAAGTCCAACAACAACAAAATGATGAGTAGTTTTTCTTCAAGCCACAAGTTTGTAAGCGTGATTGCTATAGAATGTGAGGAAGGAGAAAAGGTGAAGAAGAAAATTTCATCCTTTTTTACGCAAGTCAACAAAGTCGTCAAAACGATGATAATGGCAAAATTTGCATTTTTGGCATTAGCTAAAAAATGAATGAATGCTGTTTTCAGTACGTGTGATGCATTTGTGTTTATGCTCCTTGAATTTTTATTAAGTGGAGAGTAACACTTCTTTTTTATTTGAAACAAGTAGAAACACATGGGCATTTTATTTCCTCTGTAGTGTTTGGTTAGATGATATTACTTTTATTACTTTTTCAAAGAGTTGCGCGCTCACAAATGATATTGTCCTATTATCAATGGAAGCTTAGCAATTATAACAAGGGAAGGGTTATTATAAGGGACATATTATGGACCCACTCCGAAACAGAGAGGTCATATCTCGATTTGTAGATTCATATCTGATTATGGTGGTGAGCAATTGATTGATTATGAACTCATGAATGTATGCAAACAGTATAATTGAAAAAATTCCCCGACCTCTCTCTCAGTGGTGGCACTTGCAAAACAAATCATCAAAAATAATGGAGATAAGGGTCGGGGAATTTTTCCAATTATACTGTTTGCAGACATTCATGAGTTCATAATCAATCATTTGCTCACCACCATAATCAGATATGAATCTACAAGTCTAGATATGACCTGACTGCTTCGAAATTGGGCCCAAAAGAATGGCCCTTCTTTAAATGAGAAATTTTGCAAATTTTACATTACTTCGTTTTCGTCTTTAGGACAAAATGGCGTCCAACATTTTATCTTCCAAAGAAGACAAAAGCAAAAGCAAAGAGCCGCAGACAAAACTACCCGAAAACGAAATAGCGCGGATTGAAACAAAATATATCCTAACCAGAAAAGATGAAAGCAACATGACACTAATGGAAAGTGGAACCAGCCCCCTCTCTAATTCAGATTGGGACAAATTAAAAAGAAAACTGCACTCAAACAGCAAAAAAGAAACGGGTCATAAAAAGAAATATGTAAGCACCGGATTGACCTTTTTGCCACTCTCTGATCTGACCAACACCCCAAAAATCCAAAACTATCACTGATTTTTTTTTAATTCACAGAAATTCGACCTTTGAAAAATATGAGTCATTTGTTGAATGTTCAACGTGTCATCACACGGTGCCAAAACAACAGTTTCAGCTACACAATGCATTTTTGCACAACAACTGCTCTCTTGTAACAGCAGATTTAGACTTTAAAGAAGATCACAAATTTTTCGCTGCCAGAATTAAAGAACTTGGAGATTTGCTGAGAAAAAAGAAATTTAACTGTCACTTTTGCAATACCTCACGAGAGACACCTTATTCAATGGGGATACACATGATGACACATTTTACACGTCCTAAACGAAAAGCTCAAAAAGGCACTGTCCAAACTAAAAAAGTAGGACGGCCACGGAAATCAGATGTGAACAAGAAGCAAAAGTCGAAGAAAAAGTTGAAAATATGTCGAAATAAATGGAAAAATCAGCTTCGCAACGTGCGTAATGGAAAATTTTGTAAATCGGGTCACAGCGTTCTGAAAGACATCAAAGGAAAATATTATTTTTCTTCACAAGCTCTTCGGTGGATAGTTTCACACGGTATGTTCAAAAATTGTGAACAGATAAAATCCAAGGTTGTCATGACATCTCTGTATGATCATGCTCTGTATGATTTTTTGATATCTCACTTTTACAGAGATAATCACCAAATTTGGAAATTTTAGGAGTGGCGCGGTAAGAAAACACATCATGATAAAACAAAACATATATAAGAACTACAGCAAACTTCATCCGAAATCGAAAAGGAAATGTAAGAAAATTAATAGAGTTTTGCGTGTGAAAACATTGCCCAAGCGATATTTAACTAAAATCGAATTCAATCAAGATTGGAAACAAGAGGATTTCTTGAAGATTACCGTCCAGCACAATAAGCACCTAGTAGCGAACATCAATGATTGTGGCACGGATATTCTTGACATTATCATGTCATTGAACATAATTGATGATGCTCAATGTTTGGAAAGGAATGGAACAACCGTGCAAACTATGGACTGTGCAATGAAACTCTTGCTTGAAAATTACGAGAAAAGGATGAGAGAACAAAAAAAAATCGCTGTGTACAATCATGTCAGTTGTAGATATGTATATTCAGACTCCAAATGTGAACTTGATATTAGACATAACGATGATTACAAACCAATAGTGGGGGAAAATGACATCCTTTTATGCCCTATTCGGTATCTGCGACACTATTTATTGTTGATTCTCGACGTAAAAAACAAAAAAGGAGAGTGCTTAGACAGCTGCCTTCAAATGTGTGATGACTTTGCTCGATCTATAGTGATAAGAAAATTTGTTGAACAACTGTTTGGTGTAAAAAAAACCCTATTAAGATACAAAGGAAATTATCCTGATTGGTACTGGGATTGTAATGAAATTTTGAAGGACCCTGAAACTAAACATTTTAAAAAAGAATATACGGATTATGATCATACCCCAGCCACCCAATATAGAGAAGATGAAAAATTTAACGGAAAGACTTGGGTAATTGTAATTAATAAAACATCTACACAGCAGAGACTGGCTAAAAGGTGTGTTTTTTTAAACAGTAGAGGCAGGATTATACTTAATAAGTATAATCCTACCACCGTAGATACGCATTTAACAAATCGTTGTGCCATAATATAGTTTCATTGCTTGTTGGTATTTTCAGCTGTGGATTCATGGTATTGAAGTATGTTTCAAACATATTGGACGGAAAACATGCAGAAAATGAGAGGTTTATGGAGGGGGTGAGTAATTGGTTTTATAATGCCGATATAAGGAAAGAAGGTGAGGTTGGTGGTCGTTGTCGCCGAGATGTGTCTCATTGGCGTGGATATGATGCCTGAGAGTCATCAGAGGTATAGGTTTGGGTGTCGGGACCAGATGACGGGTGCCCACCTGTGTAGAGTCATTTCCCTCCGTTGTGGCCAACCGGCACCTTTCGGATGAAAGGCCGGTTATGGTCACACTCCCAAGGGAGTTCGGGACCCACTCATCAGATCAGTCCCCTTGGGGGTACTCTCAAAGTCGGTCCCATACCGAGGTGCAGACTGAGAGTAACGGAGAGTTCTGGTCTACGGGTAGACTCCCTTGGAGTGTGACCAAAGACGACCTTGCATCCGAAAGGTGCCGGTTGGCCACAACGGAGGGAAATGACTCTACACAGGTTGGCACCCGTCATCCGGTCCCGACACCCGTCTCTCAGGCATCATAGCCACACCAATGAGAAACATCTCGGCGACAACGACCACCAACCTCAACATTTAGAAACTACTTTCCAAGCTTCTCTCAAATCAAAGCAAATCCATCATGAATATTTAATCTTTTGCGATTAAGACCAAAAAAGAAGAGGCGGATTTTATTCGGACGATGACCGTTCAAATGTTACAGACAACTGAACTCGGGAAGAAAATGTTGTTCCTACTACAAGGCAAGATGGCACGTAAAACTAGAAAAAGAAAGACGTAGAATATTGTTAGTGTTGACATTTTAGTAGAACTGTGATTTTGTCGAAGAGGAAATTTTCAAATCAAAAGCATTTGTAAAGATGAAAAATATTTTCTTGAGTCATACCGCAAAAAATGAACAAAGTTTTAAATGTAAAGTAAATGTGTTCAAAACTTTTTCTTGTATCGAGTTCTAAATCTAAATTTCGTCAAGTCAAATGTCAGGGGGGAAAGACAAAGGGGGAAATTTATGCGAATGGGAGGTGGCAGAGAAGCCAACGAGAACTGGAAGGGAACCCCTTAAAAGTACTGGTAAAGGTAACAGGTAACTCTAGGAGCAAAGGTTTGTGCAAAGTTTTTTTCTTTAACAATTTATCAGAGCGGAATGGGATAATTATATATGATTATCACCGGCCTTTACAGGGTCTGAATAAAAAGTTGTATTCAGAGCTCACTAAATCCAATCGACTTCTTTTTGTTCTCCTATAGGTTGGCTCGCGATACAAAGGCATGCGCATGGAGGAGATCACGGCCAGCACTAGATACAAAGACATGCGCATAGAGGAGATCACGGCCAGCACTAGATACAAAGGCATACGCATAGAGGAGATCACGGCCAGCACTATACTGCCAGTAAGAAAATGAATTTTCAGCATATTTTATTTTGTGCTTAGTATTGATTTGAGTTTCTTTTTGCTAAAAAATATATGAAATCGGTGATGGTGAAACATTCGTTTTGCTTTTTTTTTGTACATTTTCTTACCTACATACATTGGTGTTGATTACTTCCAGCCCGACTTCCAGCCTTCCGAATCACAATATGGTTCTCCACTTCCAGGTCATCCAATGATGTGGCATGCCAAGTATGTTGACTCTGGAATGGGTATACTTTTTGATGGCAAAAAAAACTTTTAATACATTAACATTATTATTAACTACCAGTTTTCTGCTTTTGGTCGGCGCATTTGTAATTCAATTTTTATTTTCAGCCTCCATCCATTCGAATCCCGATGGACTTTCCTATTACAATTTGTTATTGCGACATCAGATTTTCAGCAAAATAATCTTGTAAGGTTATTCATTTTGTAAAATTAAAACGTATCACTCGGCTGAACATTGATTGAACAGCGGATTGATTAACTTATTGTTGTGTTTGTATGGTTACATTTCAGATTTGGTCTGGCCCCATGTAAATTTAATATTGCGATTAAAATTGACAAAAAGGAGTTGTGCTGTTTGTGTGTGTATAAATAATTAAAAATATGATGAGCTGCTATAGGCAGTACAATTCTTGTTTTAAAAATATATAATAAAAATTTAGTTGCTCCATATTATCCCAGAGTAAGAGGACAAAATCCTTTTGTTTATGACCGTAAAATAAATTACAATGTTGTATTTTTTTACTTATTCGGCTGAGTTTGTTTTGAGTTTAAATGTGGCAAAATTTATAAAATGCTAGGAAATTTGGACATTGACTATGAAATATGTTGCTGCAAATAAATCTTGTTTGATTCCTGTTATACAAATAAGATACTGGCAAAATCGAGCAAACCTTATATACTATACTCCAGACTCCAGCCTTGTCGAAGGGCTCGATCATCTGAAAGAGAAAGCATCTGTTTTCTGTAACAACGACGACGATGAAGAATTATTATTATTATCAAAGGTTTCCCATTGTTTTGGCTCCCCCTCTCTGCATGCCTGCATTTTACAATTATGTGTATATCCAGAAAAAAGTTATAACGCATGACAATTTTTACGGAGGAGACAAAAAACTGATCTGAATATTTTAAAATCAAGCTACTTGGTCTTGTCCATACTAGTTTTTAACTAATATTTCCAATAGTCAACAAGAAGAGGGTACCTTGTTAACACAAAACAGAAATAAAAATGTTGAATAGAAATACACCATCAAAATGTCCTAAGACATTAATCTAGAGGGACTCAAGATTTGTTTCGTTTTTTCAGAAATCTGAACATTAGCTCGTTACCTTACTTTTTGTTGAATCTGAATTCATTTTACTATTGCAGTTTAGTTGATCAGAAAAATTCATTTATTATCAAGATTAAGGATAAGAAGGGATGAGAAACAATCAAGTCTGGGATTTAAGTAATAGGAGTTGAAAATTTTCTTCGGGCTTAGTTAATTTTACTTTTTCGTGAAGTTTATTATCAAAGATGAGATTCCTTAAAACTAAACTATGATAATGATAAATAATATGATTTACAAAAGTAGAGCAAGAGCGGTACTTTTAGAATCTGTCGATTGATTAAAATCTAGAATCTAGACCCCATT
>JAANSP010002492.1:0-12737 GCA_036850745.1 Homidia socia | reverse complement strand
GTTCCTTGTTCTTGTATACCTACGTAATTTGTAAATACCTAAAATACACCATGTTCTCTGCATCATTTTACAACTTTGGAACAGACACTATGCAAAACTCTACACAAGATAAAAACGCTATAAAATAAATTTTTGCGCGATGGGAAGTCTTTGTTGTGCATTCTCATAGCCAATATTGCGTTACGTTGCATGCAATGATTATTTTATAAAGATATGCTGTACGAGTATTATGCTGGCATATGCCAACTCTAGAACAAAAGTTTGTTGGACAAGGTCTGAATCGAAAATCAAGTTCACTAGAGTAATAGACTGAAAAAAAACTGGATGATACAAGACCATGTGAAAGAGCATAATTCAATTTACAATATGAGGTACAGACACTTCTACTTAGGGAGTGTTAGTACCGTTGCATGTTTGTAATTAATAAAAAAATTAGCCCCGGAAATTAAACCCCAAATAAAGTTGTAGGATGTAATGGTGAGAACTACATGTTGGTGGGAATATTTCTGGCTTAATGTTTTGAGAAATCTAGTGGGAAATAATGTGCTACAGAGCAAAGGCAAAATTTAAATTTAAGCTTACCTGGACAATAAAATATTCTGTCTGTCTGTTGGCTTCTTCTATTCACAACTAATTTTAAAAATTATACTATACTGCAGAGTGCAGAGACACACTACATTCGTTCTCTCAGGGTCAAAAGC
Organism: Homidia socia; assembly: GCA_036850745.1. Taxonomy (NCBI): domain Eukaryota; kingdom Metazoa; phylum Arthropoda; class Collembola; order Entomobryomorpha; family Entomobryidae; genus Homidia; species Homidia socia. The sequence continues at coordinate 12,036 of JAANSP010002492.1, read as the reverse complement.
ACTCACTACCAACAAAATGTGTGATAACTTTGTTTTCTAAAAATTATTCCATGGAACATGGAATGATATCTTTTATTATCTTGACAATATCGATTAATTGATTGATTTCTATCATAATTCCATCGCAACTTCTGCTTCTGGCTCTGATACCACACTGTCACAAAATGTCAAAAGTAACAAAAGACGCACATTTTGTTACATAAGGAACTATTTTAGAGACAGCAACGACCGCAACAGTTTTGATTGCTGGAGAGTTTTAAGTGCCATAAGCACATATTGGTATTTGGTATGCTAATCATGTTTTTAATGAGCACTCTCATCAGTCTTTTTCGTTGTCTGTCTTTTTCATTTTCAGTCGAGTATTTACAGGTAAAATGAAACTGTCATAATGAGTGTAATCAGCACCTCTTTGTGCTCCTCAATGTACATCTATCTAGTTACAACAACAATTACCTCGACAGCAATGCACTCACCTTAATGACAGATAATCTTTTAATCGCATGCCAAATACAAATGGGTTTTATCAGAGTGACAGTTTTGTAAAATTTTGTTTTGTTGAGATGAGGATGATAGGATGGGCTACTGTTAAATATGAGTTGGAAATCGGTATGTGGTTATTTTAAGCTATTATTTTTTCACCTCTCAATACTAAATAAAATTTTAACCTTTTCACTTTTTATCCGAAACGGTCAACTGCCGATAACATCTACATTTTATAATCCTACAAATGAAAATTTCATGACGAAAGTCGAGTCGTAAGTAAAAACTTACCAGCAACACCATGTGTCCGCTCCAATTATGAAAGGGCACTGCAACTATGCTTGCTTGCAAATAAATGTTAAATGAAAATTTCATGACGAAAGTCGAGTCGTAAGTAAAAACTTACCAGCAACACCATGTGTCCGCTCCAATTATGAAAGGGCACTGCAACTATGCTTGCTTGCAAACAAATGTTTTTTCTTTAGAATCGAATGGCTTGAAACAAAACAGTGTTGTAGCACAGCAGCCGTTTCATGGAACAACAAAGTCATCGTTTTGCTTTGCCCATGAAAGGTAGCGAGTGTGTTAAGTATATTATTGTGGCAAACTATCCCCGCATCGGTTGCATCAATAAAACTGATGGCCATACTATTCCACTGCTTTAATTGCTGAATTAAACTTCCTTACTCATCGTTCACTAGTAAATCTCTCCAGCAGAACACATTCCACTGCTTCTAGTACGTAGTTTATTTTTGGTACTTTTTGCAGTTCACTTTCAATTTAAAAATGGAGACCATCTAAAAAATATACAATATAATTCATAGTGCTGTATAGTTCTCTTTCTATGCACTGTTAGCAGTAGCATTTGTACGAAACGTGCGTGGGTAGCACAGCACAGATATTGACGATGGAAGATTTTTAATGTTTGCAATTACACGACACGAGATGTCAAGTTTAATCACGCAACTCGTGTCACCACTCAACTAAAAATAGTTTAGAAAAGAATGTATGTAGTATATTATATTATTTGTTTAAATTGGTCAAGTCAGTATAAAGTAGCAAATGATAAACAGCGTGCAACAGCATGTTAGTTAGTGTTGAAATTGTTCTATGTCAGCAATGCGTTTTTTACAAAGGCCTTGGCTTTGCCATTTTTACAGTTTCAAGGCGAAATTAGTTCTAATTATTCTACATCATTAGATAACAATTTACAATCCCTTTACTTACGATTTGCAAATTAAGCTGAAAGGAAAGATGGGAAAAGTCAATATCCAGCCAAGCAGGGAGACAAAACGGTGAAATGTCAAAAGTGATATTAGGCATGCTATGCTGATTTTATGACAAAAGCAACATAATATAACGATCGGATGAGTTGCCAGAACGGAAAACAAGCACGCTTTCCCGATCGAAACCAAACTAATAGAAGTGGCTATATAAATTCATGCTCATACATTGAACATGTAATTTTTTTACTGCTTTCAGCATGCGAACGAAAACTAGGAAAATAAACATTTATTATTATTATTCGGATAGAACTGCTGATGGAAGCAATACATATGTCTTTTAATACACATTCCATTTTTCGAACAACTGCTACTAGACTGACTTGCCTGGATCGATATTTAGTTTAATAATTCATACAAACTTTTTCGCGTCCTCCTCAGCAATAAAAGTTTAACGTATACATGTTGATCAGATACCCGAGTTTTACACATGCAAACATTTAATCGAGTCTCTCTCCTCTTGACACAAATTATTGTGATGAACCGTGTGTAGGTGTTGTAGATACTTGGATATTTGCGCGCTGCTACGTGTGTGGGTATTTGTACAGCAAAAAAGTCAAAGTGAAGCCAGGCGTTGAATGTTGAATGTCATGTTTCTTTTTCCTACATTTACAAACGGTTGGATAGATGGATGATATGATACCGTTGAAAGTTGGGCTAGAATGCATAGAATTTGTGACATGAAAAATTTGTGGCCAAGCTTTCAGTTGGTGGCTGGTGGGACAGTGCATAATATGCACTACATATATTTGCTCTTTGGTATGTCTATGCCCCATTCTAGTATTATTTGTTTTTAGGTAGCTACTTCAATTTAGGTTGGCATTTTCTCTCATATTAGAGTATCTTTGTTGCTAATATAATGGCCAAACTTTTTTGACAGAGAAAGGTCATTACGAAAAAATACGTTTGAAAGTATTGTTAGTGTGTGTGCGTACAACTTGGTAGTCTGTAAATGTTCATTCACTCCATCCAGATAGCTGAACACACATAATAAAACTGTCAGCTTGGCAAATTGGATTATAATATTTTTTGTTTACTTGGGTAAAAATTTGTCCGTGCTCCTCGGTGCCAACAGGCGCTCTGTCGACGATTGCATGCAATGAATTTTGCACTACGTTTCCCTGCTTCTAGTCTTGCTTGTTTAAAATACCTGAAATTCCTTAATGCATTTTCTATTGTTTCCCCATCTATCCAATGTTAATATTACTGTGTGCTTAAAAATGCTAGGCCAGGTATAAATAATTTTTATGTAAAGAATTTTAATGCGAATGCAATTAAATATGTAATTATTGCTTTCCATATTATTATGCCACGTCAGGTAATATAAAATGAGTTTAGAAATGGCATCATCCTAATGTTAATGTGGCAGTGATGAATAAATATTTTGACTTAATGAAAGTCTTTTCTACGAGACACTATGCTTAAAAATATCCTACTTTCATTCCGTTTTAATACTCTTTCTATGCTTTAAAATTCTCCAAAAAATGTTCGTCAGCAGGATTATTTTTTTCTCTTGCAACGCTAATAAACCTGCAAACAAAAACAAGCAAAGTCAAGGATCATCAGCATCAAACTGCAGTGCAGTAACATTAGCGTGCATGCTTGCTTAGATTTTGTCAAGAATAAATGAATGAATGCGATGACTGCAAGTAACACAAATGCAACACGACCATGAATTGAAATAAAGTGTGAAAAGATACACAAATCTTTATGATACCTTAAATGGACTTTTTGCCTGTGCCTCTGCTGCCGTCACCACAGAAAGATTAAATCAGCAGAATCGGAGACGGCGAGTACTAAAAATACTCTACGACTAGGTTTAGATGGCTTTGCAGTAATGTATGCATTTATGTATGCGTTGGTAATTGACATTGGTACAGCTTTGCTCAATAAATCTACAATATTAATGAGGGGCCACAAAATGATCACAGCAGTATAGAGTCGTCGTGGATGGAAATTATTGTTGTAAACTACAATATAGCTTTCCATTTGTACTGTTCACTATTTAAGTACACAAAAAAATGAAAGATGATTAAGCTTTGCTAGTTTGTCATTTGTTCTTGCTCATATTTAACGTTTAACTGCATCATACACTGCAGTGCAGTTTCGTTGTTTGCTCTACTGGTTACTTTCCTAGCTTTAAGAAACTCTATATAAAAAGCTTTAATGAAAACCTCATTATTACTTCAAATTGATTTGACAAATAAACCGCTTAATAGGTATATCATATTGATTACCTAGTTTATAAATACTGTAAACCTTATAGACCTCGCTTATCTTTCTTGTATGTAGTACGTGCCCACATCCGGCCACGGAACGCAATACAATAATTCTTTTATTAAGTCATTAGCCTCTAAGTAGCGCATCTCCAAAAGTTTTAATAACACACATATTTATCGGATACTTGTGGTTACATTATATCTACTTGCAAAGAATGCACAAGAAAATTATTGTAAAACAAGCAAGCAAAAGGATTCTTCCTGGTTTTGTCTGAACATTTATCTAAAAACCCTTATATACCATCCATTATGCAGAGATTAATACAATTTCATTAGAAATGGTCATTGCAGCTTGTACATATCAATTTGCGGTTTATTAAATTAAAGCAGTATATATGTTTGTTCATTAGCACAGTTCAAACTTGCTAATTAATCTCAATTCTTATTATTGCAACTTGCAACGTTCGCCTTCTATTCACTTTCCAGATCTTCCAGAATACGTTTTCTTACCTTTTCTGCTAGTCAATGTTTGCTAATCTGAGCGAAAAGTATATTTAGAAAATGATTTACTAGTCTTTTCTAGTCTACTGGTGGAGTTTTTCAGGTATTATGCTGCTGGGCATATGTTGTTGACTAGTGAACTTTTGAAATATGGAAAGGCTCAGAAGACTGCATTCTGTGGAGGGAGAGTATTTTCAGTACCGGAGATCCGCCAAACTCTTAAGTGAACTGTTAATTGTACGTAGAATCAGAGTTAATTATTTTAAAAGTTAATTAGGGTAACAGGGTGGTGAAAATATTTTTTATTAATTATCGTTTTTTTTCGATTTTTTCTAGGCTCTTTCAATATTTGTTGGTGTGAGTTCCATCGGAGCACTGATAGTTTTGGGGTCACAATTGAATAGCTCAGAACTGGTCGAATTTAATGATGAAAAGCCGTATCAAAACAAAGACATAAGTAAGATTTTTTCATCATTGTAAAAATTAAGGAATTTCTTATGGTAATCAAAAACAATCTTTTAATAAAACAAAAAAAAACATTTTTATTTCCAGCATTTGCGCTGTTTATGTACACAATTATAATACTTATTGCATGCATCAGCGATGCAGTTTTTGCTCTGATTTTACACTTGGGCATACAAAAGGTAAGATTTTATTTTGATGTCTCAATGAAAGTCACTGAAAAGAAATGGTGCATATAAGGATGACGTTTTGTTTGCAGCTCAAGTTATCCTACTGCCTGTTTTGGAGGGGAGCAACGATTACATCCTTGATAGTCACTGGGATGATCACGCTCTGCTTCATAACGATGGTGAATGATCTCATTGTAGTACTGGGATATCTTCCTAGCGTTATCTCCAAACCGTTTTGTTTGTGGATAATCAATGGATTCATTCTTGAATTGGGCGAATTGCGAACGTTGCCATTTGATTTTACCGTTGCAGCTCATCCACCCGTGAAACCCACTTTCAGTTTAAGTGATGTAGAAGTCATAAAGAACTCAACAACAGTATTCGATTTAAACAAAGGAAGGAAAGTTGGTGCTCCTTATGTTGTTGCGGGGCGGCTTAAGCCAATTCCAGAATGATAGGCTCAGTAGGTGTATTTTATAAAAAAATGTGCATTTATTTATTCTTTTTGTACGAACGATTGAAGCTATAACTTTTATTGGCATATCATTTTAAATAATAATTATTGTCCCACAAAAAAATCGAATTACGTAGTAAAAAGTATGTAAAATTTAAAAGTGAATTTATATCAAAAACATACACAAACGTACGTACATAACAATGGAGCAGTATTTCTATATTTTATTTATTTCATTATAAAACTTATTTCTTTTTAGACAATTCGTAAGTAGTGCCTGCAGGGAATCCAGCAATTCCAGAGGAAACCACTGATGCCAAGTCACTACCAGCTGGAATGGGGATTTTGAGTTTTATCTTTATTGGTCTTTGCCGTGGTGGTGATGTTCATTGCAGTCAAAGCAGCGTTCACCTGTGCCTGTGCCATCGCCTTTGACACCTTAATTCCAGCGAGAGGATAGAAAAAGGGGTTCATTAAATATGGGTTATATGACACAGCAGGAAATGGTTGTTGTGCTGGAGCAGTTGCTGGCGCAGGTGCTTGTTGTGGGGATTCAGGTGTTTCCGCAGACCCCGGAATAAGCTCTGAAGGATTTGGTGTGACTTCTTCAACTTGTCGTTTTCTCAGCCAATCCAAGTAGAATTCGTCGTAGAAGGAATCTGGGTACATTTTTTTCTCTGCATCCCAATAGCTTTCTGTTGTTGGAGGACCGTCCGATGGATCCACCTGTTTAGGCACTTTTCCTTTCAAAGGTCGTTTGGGGACGGTAGAGGCCGGCGTAGTTGGTGTGTCATTCGCTGTTGAGGGGTCATCAACAACGTACGGTTGCAGACTAGCAGTTAAGGCTACAATGTAGTCTTGTAACTGTTGGCTTGTCAGTGCCAATTGTGGATTTTGTGGTGGGGCAACACCTGGTTGAGAGTTTTCAGTAGGCAGGCTCCCTTGAGTTGTTGGCGGAGTTGTGCCGAATCTTGCCTTTCCTGCTTTAGGTGCCTTGTTGACCCATGGAAAGCTTTCCAGCTTGTCGGTGACTGCTTTTAGGGAGAGAAAAAAATCCAATATTTCAACTACGCACAATAAAATTGAATGCTCATCTAGCAGCTCAACAATGTTAGCTTGTCGGTGACTGCTTTTAGGGAGAGAAAAAAATCCAATATTTCAACTACGCACAATAAAATTGAATGCTCATGTAGCAGCTCAACAATGTGTGCTTATTTTTTCCAAAGTGAAAAAGTAGTTTGCAGTTAATTTTTTGAAACTTACTTCCAACAGGAGGTTTTAGAGGCGTTCCCTGTGTGAGGAACACGAAGGAAAGTAAAAGTATTAAAATCTTCATTTTTTGGGGAAACTTGAAACAACGGATCTGAATTGCTTGTGCTGTTGAGCATGGGATACAAACTAACTCCAATGGATATTTTCTAGAATCATGCTCTTTTGGGTGGAGTATAACAGAAAGAATGACTAAAGATGGTCAAGATTATTACTAGGTCTACTAGAATAAGCTAGATTTAAACTTTAATTCTCTCTCCAGAAGTTTTCCAGTGTGGCAATAAAAATAAATAAATACAACGACAGTAGTAATAGAAAATGTAGTAGAGTACATTGCTTTTCGTTCTATGTACATTTTTGACAGTTTAGTCCTCTCGTAATGCAGAATATGGTGATGAGTTTTTCATTGTGCAACGCAGATACCTAAATATTTAAAAAGGCATATCAGTTTAAAACAGAGCTATTATAATTTTTTCATCATCATTAAGACTTTCATTCAATTTGCCAGTCTTACAGGTAACTTAGTCCAATTAGCAATTGAATTCCAATAGGTAGCAAAAACATGACCCAAGGCATGCTTGTTGCTGTACTCATATACACGGCTCCATATACAACGCCTGCAAAAAACGGCATTGACAGTTCAACACATGTGACAAAGCTAAACAGCTTCCCTTGCTCATCTGGTTCAACACATTTGGAAAGGATTGAACGAATTACTGCTGTGGTAATTGCTCCCAACATCTGGACAGCAGCCGCTGATGACGACATACGCATATAAAAAATTGCATTAGCACATGTCCACTCAGTACACACATGCAAAATTTATTATAAAGTTTGATTTTTCGTAGGAGCTCACTACTANAGGAGCTCGCTACTACTATCTTTGATAAGAAAAAAATACTTACACAAGTACATAAACCAACCCGTAGTGGCAAAGATCATAACCAAGTAGCCCGAAAGATTGCTTAAAGTTGTGACAAAGCCCAAGTTTATATCGGAGATACGAAGCAACTTTACTGCTATCAATGTCATGAGGACTCCACCTGAATAAGCAAATCGGAACCGTTTATGTATATATTTTTTATGCTAGATTATATTATTATGCACATCAAAATATCTCAAATGTCAGTACCGCTAAATTGGGCCATATATTTTTAAACACTACTTTTGTACCTTGCCGAGTTAAAGATGCTCAAAGCAATTTGAAGATTTGTATACTCGGAAAGATCCCATCCAAATTTATTCCTTGTGTATAAGTACAAGTAAGTCCTTACACAGTACGAAAACAATTGCATTACTATACAGCTCATTAAAATCATTATCCAGCTGTAAAAAATAATTTTTATTTTAATGTAAGAGATCTAGTCAAATAGGTACGCTGCCATACATAACTTTATGGAAAAAATAAAAAAAGTTGTACCGTCGTTTGTTGTTTTGTCGCTTTTTAAAACAAGTGACAATCGTGTCCCTCACTGATGTCACATCAAAAAATTCCGTTATACATTTGCCAGAACAATTTGGTGAGGACGCTATTAAAACATTTTCAGGTTTTTTCTCTGAGATGAGAAATATCGCGAATATCACAGCCAATCCGTTGAAACAAGCAGATATAATAAATACATCTGTGTATCCCATAGCCTTGTATACCTTTGCAATTCATATTTGACATTGTTACTTGAATTTACTTTTTATTTAAGTTTACAGGTTCAAAATAGAAACATTTTACCTTCTCCCCCAAGAAAAATCCGATTGTCGCGCCTCCATCAATGGAGACTGCAAAAAGAGCCATGCGAAAATTTCGTTCATGAATTGCCGTCTCTCTTGTTATCAAACTGATTCCTGAGAGGAGTAGAGCTGTTAGGCCACCTCCAAGTGCAATGGGTATGGAGCTAGTTAGTATGTACATTGCAGATAAATTTGGTAGTAGGGAATGGATAATGTACAGCAGCGAAGTAGACAAAGTAGCCAAAAAGGGAAACAACAAAGACAGGCTTGCTTCCATGCTTATCCGTCCACGCGCCAAGAAAAAAGGAAAGAATGATAGGAAACCCATTTTCAATGAGATTTTGGTACACAACGAATTCCGATGCTGTCACTTCCAGAAGTTTTTCTAGACGAGATGTCATGAAAATTCAAAACGACATGTTTCTTATAAGCCAATAAATTGATTTTAGTATTAAGAAAAAAGATCATTTTGGATTTTTGCATACCGTCATTTTTATAAGATCCAGAGGACAGATTACGACATTCCTCCAAACTGAGATTTTTTGTGACGAGACATATTCGATCAATATAAAAATTCTGCACAATAATTTGATTGTTACTACATCCTATACTAAACAGTAAACAACAAATTTCTAGCCCGTAAAACTTTAAAAAACACGGAGATTCACTCGGATTTGCACGCAAATCGTTATTATTATTATTATTTCGAGTATTTGGAGAGTTTTCATTTTCTTCCTTCATTTCAAAAATTTAAACTTTTTGGAAGTTATCAACGAAAAGATGTTGCTTGTACACTGCATAATTTGCGAATTCAGTTCTCCAATACGCGGTGCAAAAAGGGAAATTTTAAAGCTATAGACGAATTGGTGCAGCTGTCATAATTACATGGCATTCTTGCATGCATGTTGAATTCATATAGTGTACGTACATACATACACACATAATATGTATATTCTCATAAATTTGCAGACATTTGTGTGCTACCATCGCATGCTTTTATGCTCAAGATAAATGTTGGTGATTTTAAGTGAGTTTTATGTGTAGGTACAAACAAAGCACGTCTAGTCACTGTATACAAAATTGCTGCCAGAAACTCCCACTGCATCTTTTCACATTGGTATTGAAAATCAAGCATAGGAATAATGCCAAGGTCAAATTGTTGCTGTTTTATATATATTTTTATGTTAAGATGAAAATCACGGATACGCACGGGTTAGTCTTGTGCATCATCATAATAATATTCATTGCTCAGTCTTTGGTTTTTTTGACCAGTCTAGAGTCTAAAGTAGTCCATAGTACTAGTGCTTGTCTAGAACTAGACCTAATTCACATTAAAAAGCCACACGACAACTACGACGCAATGAACGAAAGTATGTTTCCAGCAAATTATATGGGCTATTAGGTTTATATTTCGTAAAAATTCAAGTTGTTTGGTAATATATGTAGTTATGGAAGAAGAGGAATTGAGAGCTTATAAGATTTTTAAGATATTGATAAAATGCAAGATGCTATATGTTTATGCGAATTCGCTAATTTTTATTACGGAATGGTGCTATTATTTCCTGACAAATGACCTGTATGGGATACAAGTTTTGGGATATTGAATGTTTTGAAGAATTTTATAGACAATGGGTGGTAAAGGGTTCAAGTCAAAAGAAAAAGAGAGGAACTCGATCTCCTCCACCAGAAGCTTCTGAAGTTGATTTAACTAGTGCTCCTGCCAGTCCTCCTCCTACTACCCCTATGACAGGAGAAGCTGACCATAATCCCGTTGCTCCATCTGAGGCTGTAACCAATTTTGATACGGCTTTGGCTGGTCCAAGTCATGCTCCTGCAAAACTTTCAAATTACACCACCCACAGTGCAACAGAGCTTCAGGAATACGGATAGAAGCTCTGACGCTGGTAGTAAGCGCGAACCCCCTCCAAAAAGGGAAGTTGAGCAGCATCACCATCGTCATCATGTCATTAATGTGGATTCTGACACAGATTTTGATAAAATGACCATTCATGAGCATAAAGTAAATTATTTGCCATATAACCCTCCAGTAGCAGTTTCCCAAACAGGACTAATACAGTCGATTGGCAAACCTTTCAGTCGGAATCATGCTAAACACTTACCAGACCCTGGCGACGAATTCAAGCTGTAACGTATTAGCTAATTTATTGCAAAACATTTCAGAATAATATTTTAAATAGGGGTTTCTGAACATCTTTAGTAATCATTTCTTTTAGAACCCGTCGAGTTTCACAAGTGAAACTTTACCAGATAGCGCTACTTGGTGATGTAAATGCTTCAGCTATTTCCTAAAATAGCCAAAACCCTTCACCTACTATCAATTTTAATTGGGGTATGTGTGGATGCTTTTATTGCCAAATATTATTTTAGTTCAATTTTCAAGGCTGAGCTATCACTCAAATTAAGGTTATTGAGGTTTAATGTGAAATGTTTTTTCTGCCCATGTATCTTAGGTGGCTGGCTTTGCATTCTTTTGTTTCATGCTTTCTGTGGCTGCAATTTCCACTCCTATGGAGTATTCCGTATACTTTCTTGACAGCAAACCTATGTGCAAAGCGATTCATATTGCTGGTGCTGTTCAACCCTTTGCAGTGGCCCCCTATTGTCACTATGCAATGATAAACTTGAAATACATTCGTACTGTAAGAGTGTAATACTGCTTAAAGACAATTACAATGACAAAATACAGAAATATTGTATAGGTGGATTAGGTTATTTAGGTTAAAAAGTTTGTCCGTTATTGCAATAGTATTTTCTCCGTGTGCCGATTTCGCTACTAATTCCCACTGGAGTTATTCTATGTGCTTTGTCTCAGTTATCTGGTGCCGTTGCAGATGGTGACATGCAAGGCTTTTTGTATAATCTAATTAAGCAATATCCAAGGGAGAATTATGCCTCCAGAAACGCTAAAGAAACATGGGATGGGATTCAAGACAAGGTAACTTACAATATGCGATTTATTAGTTGAAAGCTTGTAAAGTCAACTTTACGCAAAAAATGCGTGTTTTCTTTCTCTTTCAGTATCGCTGTTGTGGATATGAGGGTCATGTGGACTGGAAAGAGGCCTTCACCGCAGGCTATCCTGACACTTGCTGTAAAGATGGGGTATTAAAATAATAGAATTTCAAAACTTGGTAACAGAGCTGGTTGCCATTTCAAAAGGCACTAAGTTATAATATCATTCCAACAGTTACCCGGTTGTACTAAGAATAGTGACAACTTAAAGAAAGAACGTTGCAAAGATAAGTATATAGCAGCAAATCTTTGGATAGTACTGATGTACTTTGTGTTAGGTGGTGCCATCATTGGTTTGGAGGTAAAATTAAAATTATAAGTATAGGTCTCGTTTTTAGTTTGTTTTGTCATAATACATGCTTTTGTTTAATAGGTTGTGTCGGTCCTTTTAATGAAAAGCCTTCATGCATTAATTGGGTATGAAAAAATACTAAATTTTA
>JAANSP010002491.1:0-12738 GCA_036850745.1 Homidia socia | reverse complement strand
TTTTCTTAATATTTAATTTACTTTAGCACTGGCAAATCCCATTTGGACGGCGATTTCGTTCCTTGAAATTATGGTTTGTTATGAGAATATATGGAGTGGAGAAACTTCAAGAGCTTATTCGCTCTCAAATTCATCTTGCTCAAGAATTTGAAAGTATGGTCAGACAAGACAGCCGATTCCAAGTTGTTACTCCAGCAATTATGGCTCTAATTTGTTTCAGGCTGAAAGAAGATGGAAACAATGAAAATGAAGTGTTGTTGAAGGAAATCAATGCTAGGGGAAAGATTCACATGGTGCCGACAATGCTTCATGGGAAATACGTCATACGTTTTGCAATTTGTTCAAGATTTACTAATATTGATGATGTCAAGTTTGCATGGAATGAAATACAAGAAGTAGCATCTAACATTCGGGACAGTAAGAATACTGAAAAGTAATCTGTGTTACCGGCAGTGGTTTCTAGAAAATAGTAACGCTTAGAAATTTGAAAATTTACTTCTTAAATTACTAATAATAAGGGCGCAAGTTTAATACAATTTGAATCTATAAATCTAAACTCTGAAAAAAATACACATTTGTTGTTATGTTGCAGTACATTATTACGCGATCCACCCTGTAAGTTTATTTAAATCTGTTTCAGATAGCTTCACTTCATGATTAATGCATTATTTTGTTGGCGATGATGATGATTATTTTTCTCCGGTGCACAGGGGTGTCGACATTTTATGAAGTAAAAATGGAAATGAGGCAGGAGGTCATCATCTTGTTTCTCTTTTAATCGAACCCTCCACTTTGTCTTTTTCTCCCTTTTGTGAACTGACGGATTTATAAGTTTTGGGAAACATTTTGTTGTCCAAAGCAATGGCAAACCAAAAAAGTCTCAAATTTCACTCAAGTGATATACAAGTATGCTCCAGCAAGAGGGTGCGTCAGAGTTTGAAGGTTGAATATCTATTTAGCAAAATTGACAGTGACAAGGAAAAAATCTGATAGTGACAGTATGGTGTCCATCAATCACCTACCAGCTTTTATGAAACGAGTGTGTGCATCTGATCAACATTTTTTAAGTAATGATCGACTAGCCACTGTTTTACTCTAAAAAAGTTCCCATGTTGTGTTCCGTACAATTCCGTGGCTGTGAAAAGAAAAAGTAATACAAGACATACTATGAAATACATACTGTTATTGTGAAAGAGAATTGATTGATTTTATGTGCAAATTATATCGATTCATAATGATGCTCATGCGGTGTTCACTGTTCATCTTCTCATGTGAATGTTGCTTGATACTTGCTTAATTTTTTTTAGAAAAAATGAAAAGAAACTGAATATTTAAGTTGGAAGAAAGCCAGAGTAGATACTAGACACTATAGTGACTACAGTTGTTTTTAATGTGCTACGGCACCGTATGATGGCGTTAAAAGCTCGCTTTGATCTTGTTCGAATTCCTCAAACGAATGCTGCAGCTGCTATCTAAAACTAAATGTAGTTTCGTAGACTCTTCCTGAGCTGTCTTTCCAGCTAAATACTAAGTAAAGCTTGCACAAATGCACAAATTCTGAGAATATAAAGGAAATACTAGAATTTGCTCTCTTCCAAGTAAAAGTAAGTTAGTTTCTACTAGTTTCCCTCATTTTGCCTCAACCACATCTTTCCAAAGTACTATGACGATTCTCGTAAAAAAAAGAAAGATTACTACGGTGATGTACGGTGCGTATCAAGTTATCAAGATAAAATTTTATTTTATTGTTGAAAATCATCGTAATACAAATACCCAGCCAGGTTTCACAATTCGTAATTTGAGATTTGTCGGAATGTTTGCATTTGTAAGAAAATGTCAACGAGATGATTTCTAAAAAAGTTGTTGTTGTTTCTCACGCCAAATGACAGTCGAGCAATAACTTGTCTACTTTACATATATTTACTCCAGAAAAATTAAAAGTTATGAAGCCCATGGTAGCCTAAAAATCAATTTTTGTCCCTGTACAACTTCCTAAGTTACTTTGGAATCCTGACTTCATAATATTGTCCGTTTCCAGTCTGCCTTATACCGGGAAAAGATCTTATGACATGCGTTTACTAACCATTATTGGTTATTGCATCATCTGTCGCCCTTTCTACTACAATAACCTAGCTATAATAAGTCTTCTTCTCCGTTCAATAAATGAGACTGCAGGGCTTTTTCTCTTCCCTTCACTTATTCCAATTCTTCTAAAAATAAGAAAAAATGCCACTGGCCCTACACAAGGTACAATATTATTGTTGCATGTATGTACCTCTTTCCGTTTTCTTTCGTTCCTTCTCCTTTTGTCCTTTTCCTATTTGTTTTCCCTCTCTATACATTTTTCTCTCAAGCATCTATTCCATAACGCTTTCATTGTAGTATGAAATGAAGACGAAAAGAATAACAAAAAACCCAAAATACAAAGTAACGGGCCATGTGCAATACGTGGTATTTTTTCGATCAAATTTGTAATTGGATATGGACTCGTTGCTCGAGGGTATTCATTTTCCTTCTTCACAGGCAGTCAGTCAGTCTACGAGCGCGTTACCCTTATACTTTTGCGGCCACTACCTTTTACTGACCATGTTCTTCATCGTATGTACGTGTTTGTAATCTCAAAAGGCATTCTTTGTGACATTCTTCTCTAGTCAAGTTTCTTTTTCTTTATTTATTTCTTCCCTATCCCGGATATAGAATCACTTTTGTCGCGTGCTTCATCATCCACACCGTTGTTCTCACAGTACCCCGTACCGGGCGTCACCACCACTCCACAAACACCAAGTCTGCATCTTACAAAACAATAACGATATATCGCTATTGTACCTTTTATCTGCCCACTACCACGTTTATTCATAGTTTTCCTGTTTATTGCAACAATGCCAAAGGACAACAATCAATGATCGTCGCGTTCCCCGTCTTTGATAACAATAAAGAATGAATGGGACAAATGCCTGTTTTGGTATGCGCGCAAGCAGAGCAAACACCAAGCTCACAACAATATATTTATTTTTTCATTCAACAAACTCAATACTATACTTCTTTCTCCATCTCCTCCTCAGCAGGGACTCTTGCTCTTGTTTCCTTTAAAATGCAATATCTAATTTATTTCTGCGGTTATATTTCCATTTTACTGTGTACGATGGAGATATAAGAATACCAACACTTTTTTTATTGTCAGGCATACACCAGCAATATTAAGAAATTGCCTTGTCATTATTGTTGTACGTACCAGACACAAAACCAACGCAGTCTTCTTCTTCTTATTGGAAGAGGAATGGAATGAGTTGTTGTAAAGAGAACGGAAATGTTTGCTTTTGCCTTGCTTATTCTTTACTAAAATCGAAAAAAGAGAGTAAACAAAAATGATGATTACACATTATTATATGAGGAAAAGTAGACGGTTTGATCAATGACCTTTTTATATCAACATCAGCAGCAGTAGTGCTTATACTATTACAGCTCACTACAGTTCAAAATGTCACCAACAATTGATCGCTTTAATAAATGGGTGTGGAGTTGCAATCAAAATCGAGTAGTGGGTTATCATTTAATCTTGTGTACACTCTTTCCTCCACACAATATTCTTTGTTGAGTCGTCTCTCAATTCAATGTATAGTAATTCCATAACTTTGGTGGACACTTTCAAACAGCTTGAAGAATCTTTATTTGTCCCATAAATGTTTGTTTGATTATTCTCACTTTTTCATTTTCTTCTCCTGTCGTGTGATTAAGTCATTCTGCCAAAATAGGATTTCGTCACCATCGTCAATATAGAGAAAGAGGGCAACTATTCTGTTGGGTTTGATGAATGACAAACAAAAGGGCGTGATAAAAGTTATTATTATTTTTGCCACGTCATGTATTAATATGCGCAATTGCACAATTTCCTCAAAAAGAACATGATGCTATGTCAACACTAGTAATTACTAAGACAATAAATAGCATCCAGCATGTCAAAAACACCGAGACATGTTCATATCGCTAAGCTATCAAAAAAGTTGAATACTGAAAGGGTAAAAGATAGAGAGGCGAGATTGTGACATCTCTTACTGAATTCCATTTTATTCTTTGGAAAACAACTTTTTGTTGTTCAGATACACAAAATTACTTGCAAATTTTAAGTAATATGTAATTAGTTACAGACTACCATTGTTTCAATTGTTTGATTAAATAAATGCATACAATAGACAAATGTGCCAATAAAAACGGCAGACTCTGCTTTTTCACTCATCACAACAGCGAAAATTTACTACAGTTAAAAAAGCAAAATAAAATATACATAGTAGTTGAATTGGTGTACTTACCTGAAATAAGTTTACCTAGAAGCCGATGGCATCATTGCATTGCAGCAACACGATGTATTTTTTTATTCCAGAGTATCTTTTTACGATAAATGAACACATATTACATCCACACACAAAGCACCGTACAAGCAAAAGTAAGTAATCATAAAAAAATATTTGAAATAATGAAATGCTAAATAGTCTAATAATCATGTTTCCTCTTTCTCTCCCTTCAGTTAACATGTATAATTCCCCGCTGATGGTGGTCTGGTCTGCCGTCGCATGCATAGCAGTTGGTTACTACAAGGGGCTCATAATTCCATTTTCATAATTTACTTTCATTAATTTCCAAATATGCGTGTGTGCTCCACTCCATGCCATTTTATATGTGCGTACCTACATGAATGGTCAATGACGCATCGTAGAGAGCATCATCGGGCGGATTTTAACACTACATTTCCCTTTATATCTTTCAACATGATTATCATCATGTTCATATTTTTCTAATGCAGATGCTACAAAAGACAACTCTAAAAAGGTAATATGATCGTTATATATTATCCGTCATAATTGTATTATGATGATGATGACTTGTTGGGGTGCTTCTTGCTGCTGCTACTGCTGCTTGCTATCTTTACAGTCATCTCTCCATTATCCATAACAATAACTTTTCAAAGTTTTCCTAATGAATGAATGGAATGGACCAACAAAACAAAGTATATTTATTCTGTGCGGCTGCTGCTTGCTATCTTTACAGTCATCTCTCCATTATCCATAACAATAACTTTTCAAAGTTTTCCTAATGAATGAATGGAATGGACCAACAAAACAAAGTTTATTTATTCTGTGCGGCCGCACCACACTGCTTGTCATCGTACTCATTGCTCATCCCTTTTCTCTGCCATCAAAAAAATAAAATGCAGTGGCATTTTCATGCCATGTTTCTCTATTGTACTTCTCTGCTTCATCATCACACTACGCCACGCCACCACCGACCACCACCCAACAAACTGACTCAGTAGCCATCAATACCTCGCTAATAGCATCACCCACCACTGTCGCCACCCTCGTAGCAATTCAGCCAGCATTACGCTTGCAAATTTAATTTTGATTCTTTCTCTCTCTCCCAATGTCCATCCGTCCAACCAAAACTGTTAATAGCTATAAAGCAGCTTTTTATCTCATCTTTCATTCATCTCTTTGTTCTGCTGCTCTAACTCATTTTTCCTTTCACATTAATTTACCTCGTGGAATGATGTAAAAAAAACTTGTAATTCCAACAACAACTGCTGCTGCCTCATCATAATTTTCAAATGTTCGGGAAAATTGTTAAGTAGCAGTTTCCATTATCATCTTTGCTGTCATCATCACAATATATATTTTGCTTTTGTTCATAGCAACCAGGAATCGGCACCCCTTGCTGCTTGCTTCTGACAATTACAATGAATTTATCGATAGTTTTAGTGAATTGCATGATAGTGGGGATGTGATGATGATGATGTTGCTCAATGGACAATGCATTTTTTTCAAGGGGAAAAATTACCATGTTGGTCAATTTCTCATTGTGAAGGTTAACATGCATCAAAAATTAGTGTTTTCTTGTCCCTCTAAACTCACCACCACCGGCCATATTGCTTTGCCAAAAGTACAAAAGTCACAAGGTATAGCGCGCATAGAGAGTGCAATGACAATGTATGCACTCCTATTATTATTGTCTTGTCGTGTGTCAGTGTTTCCCCTTTTCAACAAAACCTTTATGTAATTATCGTTTCCTGCTTGTATTATTATTATGGTCCTGTGGTGGTGTGCTTGTCTGGTTGGCATGGCATGTTGATTTGGTAAAGGTGAGCATGCTGCGTTCGTGTGGACAACAGCTTGTATTTGGACATCAGTGGTCGTTGCAGGAATGCAAGTTGACATTTTATGGGAAAGTGTGTAGCAGCAGGTGAAAAATAAATGATCGAGCTTTTGAATAAAATGTTTAAAAAGTTACAAGTAGAGAATAAATCCTGATGGCGTAACATAAGCTAAATATTATGATCGCATGACATAGGACATTGAAAAATTCAAGATATTTTTAGCAGCTGTCAGTCAGATCATGCTTTAAATAATGCTTATAGCATGACAAAACATGCAAGCAGTATAAGCGTGATATTAATACGTATACTTTAAAAAATATACGACGAACACAAGATTCCAAATTTCAAAATGGCAACTAAACTAAATGTAAAGTATATGGACATGGAGTGTGTTGAGTGTAACTTGTAATTATGATATCATACGTTTCTTCCAGTCTGCATTTAGCCTTTGTCTCCTTGTTTCTGGACAAAACAAAATGAGTGAGTGAGCCATTAAACATCATGTGTGATTGAAATGAATGTCATTTTGATAATTTTGAGATTACAGCCATCTTCTTGACGCACACAAGCTTGACCGTTGTTGTTCTCTTTGAAGTAGGTACTTTTAGCGTCATTCGTTTGTGTTGTGAATGCACATATTTCTAGCCTGTTCTTTTGTATGGCATTTTGATAAAATATATCTAATCAGCATTTTAGCAATGAAACAAAAGAATCCTTTTTTACTAGAATAAAAAACTGCTACTGACTGAGTGAGTAAAGTAGGTATATCCAACGTCCTTTCTCCTGTCATTTCACCCATTTCATAATAAAACAAATTAATAACACTGATCATTCATGAAGGCTGCGTCATTCAGCTTATTATTATTATTGCTACTGCTGCTACTACCCAGAATGTTTGGCATTTAAAAAAGTCCAACAACACAACAGATTGCTCCTTCTTCCCAATAATACCAATTACATGTTACAGTCCACAGTCCACTACTTTTTACGCTTATGTAACAGAGTCAGCAAATCAGAAAATGAAAGGTTAAAATTAAAAAGTCATTTCAAGCAAAGTCAACATCATCATCATTTCGTTCCAAATTCCAAATGAAGCAGCACACACACTAGAAAGCGAAAACAAACGCACAGACAAACATGATCATTTTGTACGTGAGTTCATGACTCATTCTTGTAGTTTCGTTCACTCGTCGTGGTGGATAACATTTCGCAGAGAGAATCGCCACATCCAAGCCACTTTCATTCGTCACGGTGGACAAACATCTGAACATGTACATTTAGCCACTAACAACCGCCTCCAGTATACAATAAGTAGAAAAAGAAAAAAAACAGTCACATCATCACGGGCAGCAGAATATCTCTATTTTCTGTAAAATACTGTGTGCGTATCACATCACATGTGTGCATTTAACCGTGCAACAGCTAACAACTCATCTGACTGACAAAAGAGTAGAAAAATATAATGGAATGCTGACACCAGAAAACAGATAGATAGAAAACAGGCAGCAGCAGAAAGGGAGTAGCAGCAGTATTAGTGGGAGGTGATGTTGTGTACTTTTATTTTTACGATGAAAAAGAGAGCAGAGAGAGAGGAAAAATGGAGATGAGATGAGTAGTGGTGCACACAAGCACACACATTAAACTGGAACCCCATAAAAGTAAGTGAAACAGAACGGGAGAAATAATGGAAAGTAAAGTCAAGAGAGCAGCAAGTCATACACCAAAATATAATAATAATAATGTATTATTTTGGTTGGATACAGCAAAAAAGGGCGCATCTAAAACACAAAAGTGATATTATGATCACGATGATCATGATCGTTAGGATAATGTTATGATGAGCAAGTCAGCATTTAAAAGGTTTTACTTTCATTGTACATAATTTATAGGATAAAAATATATGACAAACAATTCACCGATCCCTCTCTCTCTCAGCTCATCTTGCACAAAAGATAATGCAAAACAGAAATTCAAACTGTGAGGAGGAGATACACCTACACATGGAAATAAACGTATAGGCATACGTATTAGATTTACAACAAGTTACGACGACAACAACCATCGATATGTCTGGTAAGTGAGTGAGATGCAATAATATCATGAAATGAAGATCATGTATTTTTTTCTGGTGGTGGTGGGGGAAATGAATCTGTTCAGGGGAGAAATAAAATCGACAATGGCTTTATAAAAAAATAAGCAAAACAATTTGCTGGAGTTATTTAGATTTTTTATTGAACCAGCAGAAGCAAAGGCTGCAGCCGACTTTTTATTCAAATCAGATTCTTTATCGTCAATTTAACCGGGCACAAATAATAAAAAGTTGTGTTGCTTGCTTGTCTGTTTGATTATGCATTATGAATGCACCCCACTACTACACTGCCGATGTGCATGTATTTTATGCCCTTACTACACCATCTCAATAAGAGGAATAGCAGATAAGACGAGAGAAAAAAATACAATTCAGAAAAGTAATGGATTTGACTTGTATTTCCTCGGATGTTGTTTGTCTGTAGAATAAAAGGACACAAGAGAGCACAAGGAAAAAAATAAGTTTACTGTTAACTATAAACGATTTTTTACTCTTGGTCTGTGTCTATCTGGTATACAAAAGTGCACTACGTGTGAAGTAAAAAAATATGATAAAAATGATTTTTTTTTCTCTTTCGTTCTGTTCCGGGAGAAATGGCATACAACATCATGGAAATGGAGGGGAGTTATGTAGTAGGTAGTTACACACACATATATTAGCTAGACTTTAAGTTAGCTTGACAGCGGATAGTAATAGTGAATGGATGGATGTATGATATATGGTATTCAATATCGGTGTGTGATCAGGCACCGCACTGTGAGTGCACTGCAGATTACTATCATCAGAATAATCATAATCATTGCTTATTACGTTATTGTATTTCCGAGCAAGAAAAAAAGGGAACATAATAGTGCACAGTGCATTTTACTATTTGTACTTTTTTCTATCTATCTGTCTGTCTGTTGAACATGTAACATTTTTGAGATTTATGAAAAGTAGTAGTAGTAAGCTGTGCAGTTAACGTTTTTCTTTTTCCTTGAAAGAAATTTTTTTGTTCCATAATATCGATATGTTCATGATGATGGCATGGCTTTCCTGATCATCATAATCATTGTATTAGCATCAATGTCTCGTTGTTCCCCTCTTCCTTTCCCTTTTTAAACATTTTTACTTTATCTTTGCTTTTGACTTGCTTGCACTTGATGGCTGTTCCCTCCATTATTATTATTCTTTTCTTACATATTATTACTATTAGGTACATATGCATCTATTGCCAAACAGGAAGAAAGAATATATATATATATATGCTGAGCAGTGGAGAAAAAGGGAGAGGAAATGCAAGGGGGAAAGTCATCCCAGAAAAAAAGATACTGACTGACTCACTATCTTGTCTTGTCTTATTTCTTTGAGCTTTTCTCCTCAATGAAATTGGGGAAATGGTGTGTGTGTACTCACTCCACTACTCACCCACTCACAACAGCAGTTGAACAGATATAAAAAGAATCTATTTTCTATTGTCAATTCCTATAAAATGTTTTCTTCCGAGTGCATGTGTATCCATCTATCTGAATAGCAATATTATATAAATGCATGCATGCATGCACAAACTACAAGAACGATTTGCATCACAGTGAAACAAGGCGAGAGGAGGGTGCGAGGGGATGATGAGATCATCCTCTCTTTTACGGGGTATTAAATGGGATAAAAGTGAGGAAGCTGCCTGTTTCCATGTTCCAGTCATTCATCCTTGTCAATAAAAGTAAGTTGCAGAGTAACAAACAGCACCACACACACTCATATACCACTCATAAGCATACATCACAGTCTCTCCTTGCTGCACAAAAATAATGACGACGACACGACAATGATGATGGCATGACCTATGGGCAATTGCGTCCAGTTTTAGTAGGCGGACACAAGATGGATATCAAAAGCAGAATCGTCTGATAAAAGGGAATAACAATAATAAGCGTAGAGAATTATTGGACAAGTAAGAAAAAAAATAATTATGAAAAAATAGTAATAAATTGCTTCAACACACATATTTTTTCATTTAGCATTGGCACAAGTTTTGTAATAGTATGTAATCATCACCTGAAAATGATGGCAGCTGGAGGAGCGGCGAGTGGACACGCACCTTTCTTAGACACAACTGCAGTAGCGGTACTATAGGGTGTGGTAGTTGTAGACAAGCATGCATTTATATCTAACATAGCTTATCGTTAGTAGCAGCCACACTTTCTAATAAGGCTTGTCTTGTGGTGTGTTGAGTTAACGCGTTAAAAACTATATAAGAAAATGATGATGTGCTGCTAAAAAGGAATAAGCAAAAGTATTGAAGCAGCAGCAGCAGAAGTTTTTTCAAGTTACTTGGATGGAACCTGTTTTTACTTGGCACGAGCCAACTTTCAACCATGCATATACTCTATATGGCTCATGTACAATATATAATCGACCCACTGCATTCTATATATTTTTCATCCAAACCTAATTGAACAGCTAGAAAATGAAACACCTTTGAATGGAAATATATAATACGCTATCTTCTTCTTAAGGCTTCCAACAAGCGTGCCTATCTAGGCATTCGTATATATTATAATAGACACATACACACACACAAGCAATCCATATGCTGGGTCAGCAGGCGGTAGATAAAAGTGTAGGTGTAGATTTACGCTTCCCTTTTATGCAGCTGTCCTAATTCTTCAGTTCAGCCAGTATCAGTTGTATCTGTTGTGCTAGTAGTTTTTTTCATGTATCTCTCTCTTCTTCCGCTTTCCTTAAGCTTTTTTAAAGAATAGAATAAAGAATATCAAGAAATAAATAAGCAACTTATATACCTAAATGAATACATGCGAATATATTATTAGTTTGCTGGTCGGAATATTAGATGTAGGTAGCAAGAAGCATGACAACTTGTATTTCCTTCTTCTCGCCTTTCTAGCTCAATTAGATTGGAAAATATAATGAACAAAAAAATCATCGTAGCTGATTTTTTTCTCTAACAAGATGAATACAAGCATGATGATGCCTTTTTTGAAGAAAAAAAGAGAAAACTGACACCGATAGCACGATATAGAAACTTTAGCTTGATGTGGATTAAAGAGCGTAAATTGGGTAGTAAACATGTCCAAAAATATCATATAGAAAACTCGATTACTTAACATGCGAATCCGTTATTTCCCTTGTACATACTACGCAATTGGATACATATTTAGTGCTGCTGCTTTGTATATTTGTTACATAATATGATCGTATGCGTACGTAATAATAAGAATAAAAAGTTCATAAACATTAATTTAGAGACAGGTAGGCAGACAGGTAAAAAAAGCGGCGGCGGTGGTAGCAGCAGCCGAGAAATGTTAAGAAAATTTATCTGATAATTCAAGCTGAAATTCATTCAACACCAAAAAGTCCAATTTTTCGTTACTTTGCTACCGTGAATGTGTATAAACTTGAATAGTATGTAACGTTGTTGCTGTTGTTGTTGCAAAAGTAGCTGACAGCTCCATCTTATTAACAGTATATCCACGCTTTTCTTCTCCATTTCCTCCCAACAACAAAATAACCATCCAAACTAAAAACTCCGTCGTGTGAGTCATTTTTCCCTCCTGTCATCTAGCAAAGGTTTAGTGCAGGCAAAAAAGAAGAAAAATCCCATTTATCTTATTTATATGAACATCTCTCTCCTTGCTTACACATATTATTATCGTCTAAAAACTAGAGGAAAAAACGGTTCTTCTCCGGTTGCGCTTATAACTACCACCTTATTGCCCACATGTTATGGACCGGAGGAGGAAAATAAGCACGAGTTTGCCTACAAAGAGAAGAGTAAGAAAAAACTTTTTTTGCATAAAGAAAATTTTTCACATGAATATTTTAGTAACTCAAACAACCTACTTGTTTCGCTTTTCTAACTAAAAACTCCGTCGTGTGAGTCATTTTTCCCTCCTGTCATCTAGCAAAGGTTTAGTGCAGGCAAAAAAGAAGAAAAATCCCATTTATCTTATTTATAAACATCTCTCTCCTTGCTTACACATATTATTATCGTCTAAAAAAAGTAGAGAAAAAAACGGTTCTTCTCCGGTTGCGCTTATAACTACCACCTTATTGCCCACATGTTATGGACCGGAGGAGGAAAATATGCATGAGTTTGCCTACAAAGAGAAGAGTAAGAAAAAACTTTTTTTGCATAAAGAAAATTTTTCACATGAATATTTTAGTAACTCAAACAACCTACTTGTTTCGCTTTTCCAAATAACTTGTGAGAGAGTACGTGTTGTGTAGGAGCAAGAAAAAGTTGTCAAAATAAGGTAATAGGAAAGGTAAGTTCAGAGTTTCCTTTCTGCATATAATATGCTCCTCTCTGTTCGTGTGTGTGGGTAACAGCGTTTTGTCTAGTGAGCCGTAAGGAAAAAAGGAGACACAAGAAGACGGCACATCATCAACAACAAACTTTAAAGTTGGTTGGTTGGTTGGCTTTTCTTTTGCTTTTACTACTGCAACCTAATAAGAAATTGGAAAATGCGTAAGCAAACTGTGTACATGCCTAATAAAATATTAT
>JAANSP010002490.1:0-12739 GCA_036850745.1 Homidia socia | reverse complement strand
CTCTTATTCCATTTTTTCAACTTATTTTCTCCTTCCGTCATTGCATCCATCATCGTTGACTGTGGAATATATAAAAGTACTTGGTTGTGTATACTTAAATGTACATTTTATTTTATTTTCTGGAAGAAAATCTGTTTTCCATTTCTTGCATAAAAGTAATACTCTCTTCTCTGCTTCAATATATTCAAGTATATATCTAGGTATTATTAAGAGGAAAAAAAAGTCAAAAGAATTCCACTAAGTACACTTTCATGCTAATTTTCCTTTTTATAAGTAGTATTTTTTTTCTACAAGAAGGATCTGTTCTTCTCCAAGTGTAAACCATGTCATCTGTCAGCTTCCTTGATCGTTTGAGGTTACGACTTTTTCCCCTCGAAAAAAAAAACACTTTTCTCATTTGATGGAATACTTAAATTAACTGGGAGGTAATTGCCATAATACAGAGGAAGTGGCAGCAGCGGTAGTCCCCTGGCGGTTTATACTTTGGCCTTTGGTTTCCTTTTTCATTCTCTTGTTTGTCTCCTTTCCTTCACTCTCCTTCCATAATAATGCCATACCTATTTACTTACCTAGAGTCGCAAATAGAAAGATAGCTCTGCTCTTGCTCTCTAGCTGTTTTTCCTTTTTCTTCTTCTCTTCCTTCCCATCGCATTCTCTCAACTTTTCCCTTTCTCTCACTCTGTCAGTGTGCACCGCACACCACTTGTATATTATTATCATTATTATTGTTAAGCTTTTCCTCTTCTTCTCTTTCTCTTCCTCTGTTCCGTTACGGCTATACTTATCCTTGGAACAAAAAAATCTTCTTTAAACCAACAGTATATATCCTAGCTTTATAAAGATACTATATCCTACACACACAATTTTACTATTTTCTTCTTTCTACTGCTCTTTTTTTCTTCTCATTCTTTCGTCTCGTGTTTTTCTCTGTGAACTCCGTGTGGACCGAAAAAAGTAAGTCAAGCCAAAGCCAAGCCAGAAAGGGAAGCGAGTCACATAGTTTTTTGTTTGTTGAAGTTGAAGCTTATGTGCTACTGAGTACATCCATATCTCCGTGTGGACTGAAAAAAGTAAGTCAAGCCAAAGCCAAGCCAGAAAGGGAAGCGAGTCACATAGTTTTTTGTTTGTTGAAGTTGAAGCTTATGTGCTACTGAGTACATCCATACCCATACACTTTTAAATGCCTAAGTAAAAATGTAGCCGATTCATTTCTTCCCTTCCTTCTCAGTTTTTTCTCACTCTCTCTTGTTCTCAGGGAGTCACAAGTCAGTCACGATACTGGTCTCGAATGTAAATCGGAACCTTCCATGTTTTTATAAAGTTCATAAACCACTCTTGTGAGTGAGCTACATAACTAAAAAAGCAAACCAAAAACCAGTGCAGACAGAGTAGGCAAAAGCAAGCAAGCATTGGAATATGCTGCCACACAGCCGAGTGTTGAATGCTTATGAGAATTCAAAAAGTATTACAATTACTTTTTTGTACCCCATCGTACTTCACATCAAGTTTTGTTGGTCACAGCGGCGGCAAAAGTAGCACCAGTTGTTGGAAACAGTAATAGTCAACTTGCCTTTATTCTCTGGCTCTTTTCAAAATGGAAGCTTTTCAGGAGAAGAGTTATCATTATTTAGCCATACATTACACACCAAAACATATAACGCTTCATCTTTCTGAGAGAAGGAAACGCTCTATCTGACAGACATGCAATAAGCTTTCATTACTTTTACATATCACATCCTCGTCGTCATCATCATCTTGTTGCGATCATCATCATGATACGAGCATCCAAAAATGCACATAGAACCAGCAAACTTTACAGAAAACAACAACGACAACAAAATTGAATGTATGAATAAAAGCTGTGTGCTGCTACAACTACTACACATGCAGTTTTACTCATTGTTACTTTTTCGGATGCTAACTTGGAGTCCGGAGTAAAATGAGAACTTCCAGTGGAGGAGCACTCCAGTAGTAGTCATCGTCATCGTCCTGCTATTTATCTAATAATAAACTACATTGTTACATAGTCTGTCAGCAGATACTATCTCAGGATACAAGGTTGGCATGCAAAGAATAAGCAAACTAACCAAGCCAAGCCAGGAAAAAAAGAATGAACAAGAGTGATACACACATAACACACCACCACTGCCACACAAGAAAAAAACTGGTTTAAATGTAGGCAAATGTAGTAAAATGTTATGCATTAAGCAGCAAGAGAGTAAAAGTGAGAGGAAGAGAGAAAGGCATGTCCGTCCTTCTCACACTCCTTTTTAACTCCACAAAAACAAGTTGTATGTGTGGTGGTGCTATGATGATGATGACGACGACGAGAACGATGATGTTGATGCCATGTCCCTATACACAGCAGCAGTAATAGTAGTAGTAGTATATGATTATGTAGTATTTTCTTTGGAATTTCGATGACTTTTTACCTAATAATAGCATTCACTGCACATTGTGTGTTGGTTATCTTGTACATATCCGAAAAGAATGTCGTTTTGGTAGGGTATACAGCTTTTTTCAATGTATTTTACATAAAATGTCATTTGGATATGTATATATAAAGTCACACCATTTCACTACTACTACTACACACTACCACCTATGAATTTTCTCTGTGTGTTAATGTATGTACATGTGACATCGCATGATAAATCATTCATACTTTTTACACTTCAAGGACTTGCCAGCTCAGCCCCTGCTGCTAAAAACTGCTATAAACTCCTTTTTTCTTTCTCGCTCTCGACTTCTTCTTTTTTATACTTCTTCTCCTCTTCATTGTATAAATAAGTAAAAGATTTAAACTGAAAGCAAGCAAGCAAAATGGTATCGTGCCTCTTCCTGAATGCATAAGAATACACCCGGAAGGAATTCATAATGCATCGGGCATTTCCATATTATTTACAATCCTTCGTTTTTTTCTCTTCTTGTTCTTCTTCTGTCCCCTTCCTGTTAGACAGGAGAAAGCAAGAGAAGGAGAGAGAGGAACAAGGCGCAAATTTTTTTGGGGACGCAAAAGCGTGTGATGATTCTAGTAGAAGCAGTGGAAATACTAGTAGTCAGAAGGTCCCTTGCATGGCATTATTATTATTGTTGTGGCGGCGGCGGCGGTGGTATGTGTGGTGGTGTGGCGGCGACTGTAGCAAGTAGTAGCATAACTTGTTATTATGCTTACACTATGCATGGACTGCTGACAGGAATACTTTACGTGGACTGCTTTACCAAAAGCCTCTCTGACTCTCCATCTCTCTCTGCTTTTCAGATTCTTAAAAAAGATACATTTTTATAGAAAATGCTATCTCTTTAAGCATTTATGTGTAAACCTATACTATACTTTGCTTACCACTTTTTTTACTTTGTTTCCTCTTTTATTCTTCTTGAGAAAAAGAAAAAAGTGGGTAATAATATTAGTGAAAGCTTTGTAGGAAGTCTTACGAATGTCTTTTACATACATTTTGCTAATATACAATATTCATTGAATATGAGCAGCTTATTCATGCTCATCGTCCTGTGCTGCTTCTGTTGTGTGTGTGTGGCACGCAGAGTGAAAAGCGAACAGTTTTTTTCAAATCGTTTACCCTGAGCTGTATACACACGAGTGAATAAGCAAGAAGAAGAAAGAAAGAGAGAGAGAGGGCCATGTGGCAAAGATAAATTGTCTGAGGAAATGTTAACCATGACGTAACCCACTGGGTAGCCCAGTGATGTTGAATGACAGTCCTCAGGGCCCTTTCATTCATATTCTGTGTGTATGAGTGTGTGTACATGTAAAACATTCATAAAATATATATGATGATAATATATAGAGATATGAGAGGAGGATGGGAAGACGACGGTATTATTATGATGATGAGTAGCGTGCTGGACTGCTGCTACTACTACAAGTACAAAAAATGTAGTTGAATCGAGAAAAGTTGCCATATTTTTCCGTGCCAAAAAACTGTGAAAAGAATGAGAAAATAACAAAAGTAGATGGAGAAGAAATAAGTATATGTATTAAAAAAGGAAAGTCATATATTGAGAAGAAAAAAAACTTTTTTTGTAGCCGCTTCCCTATAATAATCATATATAATACTCTTGTTGACTGACTGTCCTGTTCTTTTCTTCTCTCTCTTTTTTTGCCTTCTCCACTCAAATTATTTTTGATGTTTTGTATATGTAAATTTTTTAGGAAATTATGACGGTTTCGTTTGATGGATAGGTAGTGTAATGTATCATGATGATGATATTAGGCAGAAGGGATATGCCCAAGCACCTCTACCACTGCCACACCACAAGTATGAAAAATTATAATAAATAAATAAAATAATAAATAACAGCAAAAATCAACTACATGGCAAAGTGGGTGGTTTGGTTTTATTCTCCTTTTTCGGTGAGTGAGCAAAGAACGCACATATACTTGTACCGATACATTTATAAATATAACAAGTTAGTCTAGTCTGTCGAGTAGAAAGAGTGTTTTTTTTTCTGCAAACAAACAAACACAGCACGAGTGGGTGTATAAATTTGACTGACGAGAGAGGGGACTTCACTTGTATTCACACGAAAAATACTAATACACCTTTTCTCTTTTGTTGACTTTTTCAGGAAATCGCCTCCATTCTGATCAGCTTCACACGCCATCCGGAATGGCTGTCAAAAGAAGTAAAGATCAGGTAAGCTAAAAAGCTTTATTGTTATTATTTTATTTATAATATTTTATATGCTTATTTATTACATTTTATTATTATTAGTAGTTGAAAGAGGAAAACCGCGTGTCTTTTCATCAAATTGTGTGTGTTGTGTGTTTGTACATATAATTTGTAATGTGTTCACTATCGGTATCATTGTCGATGGGAAAATGGTGAAAAGAGGCATTACTTCATTGCCCCCTGCATTTAAGGAAATGAGCATTTTTATTGACATTGAGCGTTTCTCCTGTTGTTGTGGCCCACACGTATGGCCTGGCCTTCTTCAAAGGAGTGGGATTTGTGACAAAGCATTCGTTTATTTTAATGAGTAGTAGCTCTACTCTGTGTGCTGCTCTAATGCAAATACCTAGACATAAATAAGCGCGCACGAGAATGACAACGGAACACTTCACGTTCACATCAAGCTAGCCCATTAAAATTCAAAGCGGTATAAGTAAAATTAAGCGCGCACGAGAATGACAACGGAACACTTCACGTTCACATCAAGCTAGCCCATTAAAATTCAAAGCGGTATGAGTAAATGTACACGCATATATTTTATATGCTTGCTTATTATTGTTATTATTCCAGTTTTTTGAATTTAAATTTGAATTTGC
Source organism: Homidia socia (assembly GCA_036850745.1). NCBI lineage: Eukaryota > Metazoa > Arthropoda > Collembola > Entomobryomorpha > Entomobryidae > Homidia > Homidia socia. The sequence goes on along the minus strand of JAANSP010002490.1, from coordinate 7,452 downwards.
CATATTTATTAACCAGTACAATAGCGTAAGTACAAGTCAGTGACGATTATACATTAACATATTACTGAGAACACATTGTTACCTACGCATAGTATTTGGAATGTTAATGTAAGGTCATTTTCTGCTCTATTGGCGGGACTACTATGTATACATACATTACAAGAAGTGCTGCTGCCAAATCAGAAGAATTTTTTTTTGAAAAGTTGAAGGAAAGTCATACATACATTCTTCCATGTGGATTATGCCCTTCTACTAAAGTGGGCAATACAACATGTTATTTTTGTCGGATATTTTTTCTTCTTTCAAAACATGATAACATTTCATCATCATCAACATCATTCCCACTCCACCAAATGTTCAACATCATTCTCGATAAATACAAAGTTTTCCGGTTGTGCTTATTGGCGTTGCCAGATCTATAAATAAAAAAGTCCCTTTCTCTGTAATAATAATAATAATAACACATACATAATACACAGACATACATGCATATTTTTACCTACATCCCTACCTACATGCACATTTGTTTATTATTATTATGCTGTTTGATTCCGTGTCTTGCAGTCAGAGCAGTTGAAGTTGGTAGAATAGAAGTATAAAATTAAGTAGTTCCCTTGTAATCTTCATAAGCACGCTATATACAATTTTCACACTAGGTAACTTAAACTTTCTCTATCGTCCTCTCTCATTTCATTTTCTCTCTCTCTCTCTGATTTCTAGGTTTTACTGCTTTGAAACTTGTGTCTCTGTGTAACACTCCTCCTCTCTATTTTTTTCAAGAACAGAAACATATTGGCAATGGCAAGTAGCAGCTTGCTTTTTCCTCTACTACTACCAACAACAAACATAAAATGTATCTATAAGTATTGCAATGCTCTCCTATCTCTGGATATACTTATTATTATATTTTGGCCTGGTTGCATTTCCCGGCGATATAATAACAATAATACAACAACAAACAAACAAACAAACTGACTTGACTAGGATGTATAACTTGAGTGAATGAGTAAGTCAGTCTCTCTCCTTTTCACTCTCTCTCTCTCTCTTAAAAAACTTTTTCTTCTCCTCGATCAATTTTGACTGAGAGAGTTGTGTAGCAAAAGTGGTGGCAGTGTGGAAGTAGTAATATTCGAGAAGTAGTAGCAATGTGGGGATTAATTCAGTACGGATTTACGATGTTTGGCTGCTTCCCAGCNTTTTTTTCTCCTCGATCAATTTTGACTGAGAGAGTTGTGTAGCAAAAGTGGTGGCAGTGTGGAAGTAGTAATATTCGAGAAGTAGTAGCAATGTGGGGATTAATTCAGTACGGATTTACGATGTTTGGCTGCTTCCCAGCAAAATACTTTTCGAATGTGCAGGCAGCAACTTCCCACTACCCGCTTTGCTTTCTCTCCCTCTCTCTTTTCAGCTCACTTGCAAAATGTTACTTTTCTGATTTGTATGTATATGAAAAGAGACATAGTTACAGCCACACTTCACACAAAATTGTGTTTGCTATGTACGTATTTATGTGTGTACTTTTTTACAGCAAAAAGAAAAAGCAGCGGCAGATAGATCCCAGATCACAAAAATATTTTTCAAGTAACTATCATGTACAATACGGAACTTGTAAGTATAATTGAGCAATTTTGTTTCTCTCGTTGTTGCTGCTCCTTGCTCCAAAACTTTTTTACAGCAAAAAGAAAAAAAACAGCGGCAGATAGATCCCAGATCACAAAAATATTTTTCAAGTAACTATCATGTACAATACGGAACTTGTAAGTATAATTGAGCAATTTTGTTTCTCTCGTTGTTGCTGCTTCTTGCTCCAAAACTTGAAGCCGACGAGAGAAGAGTGGCAATAGCAATAATTATATATAGCAAAAGGCTTCGTTGACAAAAAAGACGAGAAGAAGGTGGTGGTGGTGGCAAAATATGTCCAAATAATAATGGTACTCGGAACTTTATTTGTAATTGCAATGAGCCACTTTTTTGGCTGTTGTTTGGTTTGCTATGTTGTTATTACCCATGTAAATAGCCAAGAGATAAAAAATAAAAGGGGAAAGCGAGCAAAAGGCAAAAATTTTATGTGCAAAACAGCGCGAGAAAAAACATGACAAAGTCCATAATATCACTTTTTGAAATGGCTTTAATAATCATACAATTCAAATTACATATTATTTGCACCATATCACACACAGCAGCATAATATTTTCAGACGTATAAATAGTATGGCTAGAGCCACATGAAATCACACTTTTCCAGCACTTTATTGAGAAAATATAAACACTCCTTTTTATGAACTGTTAGAAAACTACTACTACTTCTACTGACCCGACATCCGACACCATCATGTTTAGTCCATGTACCTTATTGTGTGTTTGTGAACCATAAAATTTGACAAAAATTACACAAAAAACACATTTTGTAAGAAAATATTTATTTGATATGAATGTCTGTCTAGGCAAAAATAGTTGGCATTTTTAGTAAAAAATAATATGTAGGTATACATGTAGCAGAAATGGCTCCTATTAATGCTGCGACACCACATGATCATCATCTAAATAATAATACATGACTTTCATGGCTTATTGGTCAGCAGCAGTATACCAAATAGAGAGAAAGAGATGGCAAGTGAGAGAGAGAGGAAGCAGACTTTAGTTAGTTTTTCTGTACTGTATATTTTAGCCAAAAACTATTGCTGTTTCTGTTACACTTTGTTTGGCAATTTCAAACATTTTTTTTGCTGTACGCCAATAACAACAAGAACAACTCAAAACATGAATTGGACCGTTGTGACCATGTTAAGTACACGCCCACATAAACTTTTTAAATAATACCGAAACACTTCAACTTCAACTCTCATAGATTTTACTTTTTTTATTTGCTCTCTCTCTCATCCATACATTGAGATTTGAAAGCACCTCGGCCCTCTTTTTCTAGTCTTTTTGGAACAATTTGGTTTAACGTTTTGCTGGCAATAAGTGAGATCGTGTAGGGTAGCTGTGTACAATGCCTACACGTTATTATTGTGCCCTGAAGCCACACGGCTACATACACTTTACGTTAATATTAATGGGCAGATATAAAATACTATTAATGGAGCAAACATGCCTAATGTCTGAAGGGGAGATACAATAGCTGGATAAAGGGCACTTAAAGTCAAGTATGCGTTTATACAGGCCATATGCGATATGAATTGCCATTTCAGTTTTTGTGTGACGATGATGAAAATATATCGTGTGTGAGGAGGGCGAGGGTTTATTTGTGTGTAAAATTTGCGTATGCCTCTGTTTTTCTCCCTCCCTGTCCCTTAATAGCAATGTAATTTTTCCTCTTTTGAATTGCTGACAGTGGAATGTGCAATTTTTCATACTGTTATCGGCTCAGTCCATTATATTGTGCCAAGATATACATATACATTCGTACCTACATATATTCTTAATTTTTTCGTAGAGATTCTGATTTCAGATTTCTCCAAAAGTAACTTGTTGTTGTTATTGTGCTGTTACTACTGCTCCTGTTGGTATAAAATTTCTCGGAATTTTACTTTTTTGTATTTCTCCTTTATATGCATTTACATTGCACGCCATTTTCATTTAAAAAAATAACTACAAGTAGTTGATACGACTTACTTTTTTTAAATAATTTTTTTTAAGCGACACATTTTTTTATTCGCATAAAAACGCGTGGCTTTATATCGTTGTGTAGTTTTGTAAATTGGCGTAAAGTTGTTAGTGTTGTTGAGTGAGACGTATTACCCGTGTTTTTATGAATGTCTGTCTCTGGTCTCCTTTTTATATGCCTGCGTGTTTTGCTTTTTGCGTTCTTGTATTTTGCACACGAGTGTTACGTAAAAAATCAAGATTATGACCTATTGATTATTTAATACTTTGTACCCTAAAATGAATTTTATAACATGGTGGTACATATCCCATTTAAATTTTCCTTGTGTACACAAAGGGATGAATAATTATTGTGATTTTAGTAGTTATTAGCCTTGAGGCCATGTTAATACCCATTGCATGTCTCATAGTAGTAAAATTATAAAAAGCAAAAACGGCCAGTTGAAAACTTTTTTTTTGCTGCTAAAACGTCTAGCGAGAGAGAGAGAGAGAGAGAGAGAGAGAGAGTAGTGCTGAGTTTTATGTTAACAAGAAAAAGTATTACAGAAAAAAATGTACACATGCCTGTCTACTAGTAGGCATATATTCATGAGAAAGTATATGAATGCGAGGTGAGTTGATGATGGGCGAGTAGTGCTTTAGCTGGTTTCAGCGGAAAAATTATATTATTAAGTACATAATAGAAACAAAACCTTTAAGTTTTAAAAGTCAAGGAGGCTGTGAGCATAAAAAGTTACTCGTCTTGATATACACGACACATGTCTCTCTTATAACAATATAGTATAGTATACCCCCACAACAAAATAGCAACAACAACTGAAATTCTCAACCCAGCAAGCAGTATAAATTAATTGAGTCTAAAGAAAACGGGCCGTTTGGCAGGTAGTAAAAACTGGAGACGACGATGATGATGATTGTATGGTGGAGCAAACTCAACTTTTTTAATGTGTTTAATGATAGATTGTTGTGTAATAGCTGATGATCATGAGATTAAAGTAAATATACGGTTTGCCAGGCATTTTACAAATAAATAGTTTGCATGTTAAAACTGTACTTGTAAATGCGAATTTAAATATTTTGAAACAAAATATTATTAAGCGCGCATTAAAAATCAATTCTCATTCCGCCCCAACATACGAATAAAAACAGGCTATGCTTAAATAGGTCATTGCAACTTGCAACCAGCAACAAGAAAAAGAGTACGTGTTATTCGTCAATCTTTAAAGGCGACAGCGAAGTACAAAATTGTACAAGAAAAACTTTTTTTGTGCCAGACGAGGACAGTCAACATGAAGTTGTCCTTGAGTAAATGTCAATCATATTACGTTAATAGAGACTTCCTACCAAAAAAGAAAATAAACTAGACTGTGAAAAACCTTAAGTAATTTGAAAAAATATATTATCGTTCAACAACGTATTTATAAGATTTATTACCTTCTAGTTTTTCTTCTTGAGACTTCCTACCAAAAAAGAAAATAAACTAGACTGTGAAAAACCTTAAGTAATTTTATAAAAAATATATTATCGTTCAACAACGTATTTATAAGATTTATTACCTTCTAGTTTTTCTTCTCACCGCCATCAACATTTCCATTTGATTTACAAGTTTAAAATGCAATTTTCTGCAATTATAACCACTCACTTCCACCGCTGCTATCTGCTGTCATGTCAGTACAAAAGAGGACAAAAAAGTGTATTAGTAGGGAAAGGAATGTGAACAATTGTTTAAATGCATGTTGTTGCATGTCTAATGAAAAAAACAGAACAGGAGAAAGTTGTTGAAGTGCAATAATGTTTTTTTCTACATTACGTCACGGCACAGGGGAAAATGACTTTTATAGTTCNGCGCGGCAACAACCACAGCAATAATAATGGTAACAGCTAACTACTCTCCCATAATCATAATTTTTTGTAACTTATATAAAGAAAGGCCATTTTTCTAACAAGTTTTGCCATTTTCAAAAGCCTCTTTTATTATTAAAGAAAAAAGGAGAGAACAATACCCCTTTTGCTTGAGCTTCAAAAAAGGCTACTGCCTTGGTACGTGGCTGACACACCATTTAGGTAAGGAAAAAGAATTGTGGTTAATGCTTATTTAAAAGTGGTGAGCGCTTCGTATTCTTCTCGCCTTCGCCCACTTTTCAATACAAAAAAATGAATGAAAGCTTGCAAATGCAAGAGGGAAGAATAAGAAGAAAAAATCTATTTTTTGCATGAAAGGACTAACAACGTAACTAAGAATAAAAATGAAGAGGGAAAAAAGTTGAGTTCACAGTGAGCCGTGTTATGAGCAAATTTAGCAACAAAAAGTAATTGTGTTTGAGAGAAAGAGAGAGAAAAGTAGTGAAGCGGGAGAGTGTTATATATGTATTTTTTCTACTTGTTCTTCTTCACAAGTGCAAAGTAGTAAGTAGTGAAGTGAAAGATTTAGTTTCAACAACAGCAATAATAACAACAACCGTTTCTCTTCCTCCTCAATGTATTATAGGTTTGGTGGCTTTGATACTGGTGACTATTTTTCCTCAAGTAAATAAGTAGGGCTTTCGTATCAGAAACAAAAAAGTAAAATAAAAATTGTATAAAAAAGGAGAAAATAAATACTTTCACTGCTACTTACTCTTTAGGTCTTATGTACTGCTACTACTCTTTTGTATTGCAATGGAAATTGCTAACGGCCCTGGAAAAGTGCTATCGTGACTAATGTTCGTGTTCCATTAAAGACTTTCTCGCGTGCTTCCGATCCGTTCTTCCCGGTTTTTTGTTTATAAGAGGAGCCGAGAACTACATACAAACGTTAGAAGAGGGGTACAGCACAGTAAACAAAATACAAAGTACATTTAAAGCGAAAGCCAAACCAAACCACTACCACCACCACATCAAAAATACTAAACGCACGACGGATGACGATGACGAGTTAGTAAATCTATATTCTTCCAGGATTTTCCTCTTTCTGTGTTATTAAGATGATGGGGTTTTGCAAGTACTTTTTGATGGAAAAAAGGTACCGACGGACGACTGTGGTTTGGTTTGATGATGATGAATATATATATAATATTGTGGTTGGTTTTGAAAATGTGTAACAAAAACTATTAAAAAGAGTTGAGTCGTCATCATAATCGTAGTCGTCAGCAGAGTCAGAGTCAAGCTAAGCAGACCCAACCAGAAGCAATTTTTTGAGTTGAAAAGCACCTTTTCCGACAGGGAATAAGAAGACATGAGAGAGAGGAAAAGGAGAAAATGTTGAGAACTACCGGTAAAGAGTGCAGTTTGCATATTATCGTAAGAAAATCATTATTGTTTCCTTTGAATATGACAAGCGGTATATATTGGAATTGAGAAACGGGAAGTAGAATGCATAGAAATAGTAAAAAAAATTGCCACGAGACTGCGTTTTTAAAATGGTTTTTAGCTTTCCTCATACCATTTTATTATATTGGCCATGCATGGATAATGAACATTGTGATTGAAAGTGAGTGTGGGCAGTTTCAGAATCGTTTTGAGAATTGATAGTTAAACCTTCAAAGGCGAAACAAAAAATCTATAATAAAATAACAATAATAAAAAATATGAGCAACAAACGCAACTTTTTTCCCCTGGCAGCTTTAAACAGAAATTACTGGGTTTTTTCATGCAGTTTATAGGATGTACACTCCTCTGCACATGCCACATGATATGGGAGATGATTTTTGTTGTTGTTGTTCACTGGAATAAAAAACGTGCGTGATAGATATAGATATATGAATGTGAGTGCAGTATGCGCTATTCGCTTTGAGAAAATTATTATTATTTCATGCTCCATCACAATCATATCGTCGTCATCATGATCAAATAGTGTATTGCGTTGCAA
>JAANSP010002489.1:0-12739 GCA_036850745.1 Homidia socia | reverse complement strand
AGAGAGAGAGAGAGGAAGAGAACATGTACATTTTTTACTGGTTTGGTATGTGCATTAGGAGTAGTGCGCTATATTATGCTTTTTTACATACTACTACACTTTTATGGATGTGGTGGTAGTAGTGGTGGTGATGGTGGTGGCTGTTTTGTGTGTGGTAGCTTTCTTGGGCTTTTCCTTGGTTAGAGACTTGGGCTGTTCGAGGTTCTCCTCTAAAAAAGCCAGAAAGAGAGAGAGAAAAAAATACATAAGAAGGAGACAGACCCAGGCCAAGAGAAAATTTTTGCCTTATATGTCAATCTGTTGTGGGGAGCTAGCCTCATTCAAAATCTCTTTTTTGGTTGTGGATGTGTGGAGAAGTTGTAAAAAAGTGGAGAGGTGAAAGATAAAAAAGAATACACACTTTTTTCAATGTCTTTTATGGAACACTGTATTTAAAGCAGAAATGTACAATGTGCAATAAGCCTGGTGCAATGTGAGAAAAATTGTTAATCTTTTATTATATAAACACAGCGCAAAGAAAAAAGGAGATTGGACACTTTATTTGCTCTGCTGACAGTACAAAATAAAAGTTTCAAAAAAAAGTTGGAAAAAAATTTCACAAAGGAAATGGACCGGACATAAGACCGGAAACCACGAAGTGAACTTGTTGTCTTGATCAAAAGAAGCAAAGTGGGAAATCCAGTTTAGTCAAGTGAAAAAAATATAAAAAGAGGCGGAGAACATTTTTTGTGTTCGGGAAGAGAAAGAAAAAAAAACTGAAAGTTTCTTGAAGAGCCAACCTGTAGCTTGGCATTTTGTGGAAACTACCAGCAGTTCTGCTGAAGAGTAAAAGGAACTAGCTGTCCTTGTATGGTGAAACGCAGTGGCAAAGCCCACAAAGTTTCGCTTCACCCCGACCACTTGTGGTTTTGTGGTAATAAACTTTGCATGCATTAGGTCATTTGTGAGATGTGGGGAAAGTGCGCCATACAGTTATGATGATGGCAGTATAATATTTACAAAAAGGAAAATGGATTGAACATCACCTTACACATTTGCACAAATGTTTCAATAATTTTAATATGTTCAATTAGTGCCTGTTAAAAAATTGTGCGTAGCAAATCTGGAATAAAAATACAAATCTTTCTAAAGTGATCGGTTAGCCATGAATATGGTAGGCAATGCTGCGTTTTTCCCAACGACACTTCCACCGGTAAGTACTTTTTTCTAAAAATCTCGATAGTCTTTAGTTTTCAGTGCAAGCTTTATTTTTGAGCGATTTATAACATAATTCCAATATTTTTGTTCAGTTGATGACAGAACGTCTCCTTAATGAGATGATCACGGAAGCCCCCGGTGGGGAACTTGTCCGCACCGGAAGTCCCAATCTCATCTGCACCGTCCTTCCCAACCACTGGCGCTCCAACAAGACACTTCCTATCGCCTTCAAGGTGATTGCTCTGGGCGACGTTATGGACGGCACAATTGTCACCGTGCGAGCCGGAAATGACGAAAACTTTTGCGGGGAGCTACGGAATGCCACAGCCATTATGAAGAATCAAGTGGCGAAATTCAATGACCTCAGATTTGTGGGACGGTCTGGTCGTGGTAAGTGTAAGTTGGAATTTAATATGACATAAAATATAATATTCCATCTTATTCATAGAAAACATTTTATTTATTTTTATTTCCTTTCAATTTATTTCCTTTTAAATTTCATCAAGTAGCATTTAGCATTCAAAAAAATCTTTAAAGTAAATTCTTTTTAAAAAATCTGCTGCTACCTCTTTTTTACGCATTATGCATCATTTTCTTTATTCATTCTCCTTTTTCATATAACTTCTCCCAAAAATTACAGGGAAAAGTTTCACTTTGACAATCACAGTGGGAACGATGCCGCCGCTGGTAACCACATACAACAAAGCCATCAAAGTGACAGTAGATGGACCAAGGGAACCACGGTCCAAAACACGTAAGTAGCAAAAAAATCTCTCATCTCTTACTCTTTTCTTTGATCATAGTAACTCATGCATGTACATATAATATCAAAGGTATTATTAGACATGTACATTATCATACAATTCTTTTGGCTCATCTTTGTCCATCATTCATGATTGCAATCCATCCATATCGACCACCACCAAAAAAAGAATAAAACTGAACAAACCATTCCACCATTCATTCTCCCGTACCAACCACCATACCACCGTAACTTGTCTTGGTCGGTTATATAAAGAAAAAAAGTTTATGCAATTTGTATGTTCATCCATCCAGACATGAAATATATAGAGANACCATTCCACCATTCATTCTCCCGTACCAACCACCATACCACCGTAACTTGTCTTGGTCGGTTATATAAAGAAAAAAAGTTTATGCAATTTGTATGTTCATCCATCCAGACATGAAATATATAGAGAGAGGAGACAAAAGTAACATTCCTCATCTCATCACTTTTTGTTAAATCTTGAGACTTTATTAGCTATATATTATTTTATATTTCGGGTAGTTATATGCTGCCATCGCGAACAAAAGGACAAATATTTTATATATTTTTTCCTGAGCATGTGTGTATGTACATCCTGTACATCCATACTATTCCATACACAATATTTTATGATTACGACATGGCTTATTTTGGGGCAAACCAGAAAACAAAAAACTGGGGAATTGTCATCATCGTCGTCGTCATCATGTTCCATCCGCACGCAGTCATCAAGAAAAAGAAAATGGATGAGTGGGTGCACACAAGAAATTGTCATGTCATCATCAGTCAGTCCGTCAACTCAGCACAACAGCCAAAAACCAAAAGAATCAACCGAGAAAATACGTAATGTCATAAATAAGAAGACTCTAGTAGACCATACCGACTTTTTTGTAGTCTGTTCGTGAACTGCATATTTTTTATGATTGTTTCTTCTTTGTCATCATCTGTTTATATGAGTGAATGAATGAAACCTGATCCAGAGTGAGACGGATGAGATGGAAGTATATATATTTTTCCCGGTGGTAGTAAAAAAGGAGAAAAAATGGTGAATTGGCTTGAGAAAGTTGAAATGATTCCGATTTTCGTTCCTCTTTTCCTTCTCATCTTTTATAGGACAAAGAGGAACGAAAAAATATATAAAAAAAACTTTTTTTACGATTTCTCCATTCATTCATGAAGAAGATGGGATGGTCGTAAAAAATCAAAGTTGATTTTTCTTTACGTTTTTTTCACGTATAAAGTTAACTTGATTCTTCTGTTTTGGCAAAAGCGCGCATTCTGTATAATATGTACGGTAACGTGCAGCGAGCAGCAGCTTATCTTTATTAAGTTGGAAATGTTTACTGGTAATAAAAATATATAAAGAAAAGAGGAAAAATACACAAAGATTCAGTTTTCTTCTCTCTTATGGATGGTGAAATCATAAAGCCAAACCAAAAGATCAACCTCAGACACAAGACCAACTAAATGCCCTACTGGGCCGTATAAAACGTACACATGGTCTAATTTTGCCCCAATAGAACAAGGGAAATGAAAAATTCTTTGTAAGGTCAAATGCCGAGTGCTTAAGAATGTGTTATTATTTAATATTAAGTATTCTTTAATTTTTCAGACTACCTTACCGGCCACACGGGCCCTTTTGCTCCATTTGGATTTGGACCCAGACCACTGCTTCCCCCAAACTTTCCAGCCGGGATCGGTGCTGCCCTGGATCCTCTCCGTCCCCACGACTCTTTCAAACTTCCGCTTGGTAAGTTGTAAACCATTAGTTGAAATCTTAAATATAGCATAAAAAATACATTTTCCGGTATTCACACTTTTTATGACTGAAGATATACTGGACGGCTTATATTGCTTTTTTTTTTAAAAAAAATACACTGCACCCCATTCACTTCAAATCTTGTACATAAATTGCATGCATGTATGTTTCATCCTATGAAGCATCTGATCGCTTATTATACATTAGAATCTTTGCTTAACCATTCATCATAATCATCCCTCTCCTATTCTACATAAAAATAGTCAAAGCCCGGGCATAACACAGTTGGACTTTTTATCATAAAAAAGACCATTCCAATAAACTAAAGTACAAAGTATCTCGTTGACGTATCATCAAGATAGAGTTTCTTTTTTTCTATTCTTTTGAAGCTGCAATAAAAGCGGATACATCCGTTTGATCACGAATCGAAACAGTAAATGTACAAAGTTTGAACTTTTTAATAGACCCAAAAAGGCTATTTATTACCATCAGTTTAAACTTTGAAGTACCTTGCAAATGAAAATTTTGACATATAAAAATCTCACAATGCCCCTACCATTCTAAAATTTATTTTTTAATAGACCCAAAAAGGCTATTTATTACCATCAGTTTAAACTTTGAAGTACCTTGCAAATGAAAATTTTGACATATAAAAATCTCACAATGCCCCTATCATTCTAAAATTTATACCATTACATGCATCACATCAATGGACATTTGTACCTTGCATTTAACATCTTTTATGCTTTTACCCCGTTTATAGTACAGTATCATGACGCATATAACATTTATTCAATAATTGAATAGAAGAGCTCAGCAGCAGATACATTATTAATAAAATTCCTTTTTACGGCATGACGATACCATTCTTTTCATCAACTAACACTTCTTATTCTTCTTCTTGCTCCTCTTTATTTCTTGTTTGAAAGCTGAAAGCCCAGCGATAGTAATAATAATAATATCGGTGACATTTCCATCATTTCACGTCTCATTAGCTTAAGTAGCTCTCTCCTTTTTCTCATCCTCTTCTCTTGTGCACTTTTATTATTCTTTCTTACAAGCAGCAAGCAACTTTATTCATATATAACGCGCGCACCATCTTTCTTATATGTAGCTCAATGGATTGTGTAGCGGCTCATTTACTGACATTTAACTGTGCTTTTCCTTGAAAATAAAGAAGAGAGATCTGAGCAAAGCTTTTTCTTTTATCTCGTTCACCATTTATGTATTCCGTTCAAATAATGTAAACGTCAAATCAAAATGAAAGCGGAAAGCAGATCCTCCATGTCGTGTTATTTTTCTAAGAAGGAAAAAAAAGTTTGCTGAAAGGTGATATGGAATTGTGGAATGGGATAGAAAGCTAGATGATGGTGATGGTGATACAACGATACCATTATCATTATCACGGGAAAAGTGGGCTCGTGCTCCCTTTTATCCTGTGATTCTCATGAAAATGATGATGATCATGACAATTGTAATGTCATGTAATGACACGAAACGGATTTCTGTCAGAAGCAGTTACCTTAATTGGTGCTGAAAAAATGGCGATTGCTGATCCTTTTCAAATTGACTTTGAGTTGGTTCTTTAGATAGGACAGATAATAATGGTGATGATAGGATATAATATATAGAGCAATGGAAGTAGATACAATACAAATAGAGTTTTTGTTTGCATTGTTGACATTTTTGCAAGAGACAAATATTTGAGTCAAGTAGAAAATGGTGGCATCCTGTAAGACTCAATTTTTAGTAAGAAAAAATTCAATCATCGCAGATTTCTTTCTAGACTTGAACTAGTAAACAATGTAGTATATGAGATGTGCCGTGTTGGCATACAACATACCATGACGGATTGTTAGACTTGGTGGAAGAGTAAAATTAGTTACGGAATGAGATTGTTGTATTACGGTTGAGATGCATGGTTTCATCAGAAAAAAAGCCAATGAAAGAACCGGAAATGGACATGTTGTTATAATCATCTCACACAGTAACTCCATAAAGCATGGCAAATGCATAAATAACTTTTTATTGTATTTTCGACCAAACAATAGTAGTTCAAACTCTTGTATTTGTTTAGGATAGCGTAGCAAATAAAATTGCTCTTCAGGTGAAAAAATTAGAAAAGCGGGCACACACACACAAAGTAGAAATATTTTTTTGTGTTGAGTAGACATTTTTTTACCTGGACCGTAACCATTTTTATTTCTGCTGGTTTATTGGTTTCCTGTCTTGTATTCAAATTTACACGCTTCAAATTTGTCACACTTACTTACAGGTCTTAGCCCCCACGACTGGCCCTTGGCACTTCGCAATGGTCCTGGTGGAAATGGTTATCCATCATACATCCTTGTCTTGCATTCAAATTTACACGCTTCAAATTTGTCACACTTACTTACAGGTCTTAGCCCCCACGACTGGCCCTTGGCACTTCGCAATGGTCCTGGTGGAAATGGTTATCCATCATACATTCAGTCCCTTGCTTCAGCATCCGCAGCTGCGGCGGCTGCTGCTGCAGCTCACGCACAACAGCAAGGGGGACCTGGCAGCGGAGGTGCTCAGCCGCCAGCTGGAGGACCAGTACCACCACCACCTCCTCCTCCGCTACCACCACCAAATGCATCAGGTCTTCCTCATTCTTCACCATTGGGATCTGCTACAGACTTGGTCCACAGTCATCACATGCTACTCTGGTGGAAATGGTTATCCATCATACATCCAGTCTCTTGCTTCAGCATCTGCAGCTGCGGCGGCTGCTGCTGCAGCTCACGCACAACAGCAAGGGGGACCTGGCAGCGGAGGTGCTCAGCCGCCAACTGGAGGACCAGTACCACCACCACCTCCTCCTCCGCTACCACCACCAAATGCATCAGGCCTTCCTCATTCTTCACCATTGGGATCTGCTCCAGACTTGGTCCACAGTCATCACATGCTACTTCCACCATCATCAGCGGATGCATCGCCTACATCCTCGTCAACACATCCACCTCCGCAATCCACAAATGGAAACGGTAACAATAGCATAAACTCGAATGGAAATGGTGGGAGTATTAAAAGAAGTGCTTCTTCGTCATCATCCACGCCACCGTTAAAGAGTCCGAGCAGTAGTACGGGAGGACCGGATCCTTACTTGAGTTCCTCTTCTGAAAGAGGGGGTGGAGGAAAAGAAGCGTTGACTAGTCCACCACCTCCATCTTCCTCCTCTTCTGGTACTGGGTTGCTTAGAACCGGCTCACTAAACCCAACCGGAAGTTCAGATCCTGCACTTCTCCCCAGTTTTGACTTGGTCAAGCATCCTGGTCTGTGGGCGGCTGGAGGATTTGGCGGACTTGTTGGAAATCTTGCAAGTAAGTACTGCAGATTACGAGTGTAAAATTATTTTTAGTATTAACCTTTTTAACGCCTTCTTGCAACGATGATGACTCACCGTTTCACAGATCCACCTCTTCTACCTCATCCTCTGCTCTACACCCACCTGTGCAATAACGCTTGGATGACCACAGAGATACACAACGTCATGAGCAAACTTCAACATCAACACCAGCAACAACTTCAGTTACGAGCAGCAGCCGCTGCTGCTGCTGCAGCGGCAGCTGCCGCATCATCCAATTCTCCTGCTGGAGAAGGCCGTGCTGGTGGAGGAACTTTAAGTAGCAGCGCAAGCAGTACATCAAATCCTAATCCCAATAGTCGATCGCCTAGTCCAACATCCACTTCCGGCACACGTCATGCTCTCTCTCCCCTCAATAGCAACAACAATAACAATCACATTTCACTCAGCAACAATCATTCCCCACCTCCAACTTCCTCATCTTTTCTCATTTCACCCCGACCCATGCATCCCACCGGTGGAATGGGTCCTCTCTCTCCAGTAAACAATAACAACAACAACTCCAACAAAAACAAACGTCATTTAATTGATGACCTGAGGAGAAGTAGAAGCCCTTCTTCAGATATGGTAAAATCAGGATTTTCTCTCTTTTCTCGTCATGCCGCTCAGATTAGTAATAATAACAACAATAACAGCTTACTTCCGTTGTATCATCATCATTCCTTCCTGAGTCTAGGCAGTGGTGGCGGGAGTAGTAATAATAATTCATTGTTGGATAACGGTAGAAGTAGGTCGCCACCTGCGGGCTCTCCTCCATGCAGTGGTAGTAAGAGATTAAAACTTTCAGAGGCAAGCGGTGGGGGCGGAAGTGGCAGCGGAAGCAAGTCAGAGGTTTGGAGACCTTATTGATAATAATAAACTTAATTTTCAATGAATTCTTCAAAAAAAATTGTTTCATTGTACGATTTTTACCAAACAGGGTGATTATGATTGCATATAAACCATTTTGTATAAACTTTTATTGCACACTTTATAACAACGATATATATAGAAAATTAGAAAGAAATACTCTATAGTTCCATTTACTTTGTATTGATAGTAAACATGCTTTAATTACTCAGCAGATAGTGCTATTAATCTAGTTCATTCCGACAAAATTGATAACAAAACCAAAAAGAAAAGAAACGAATATACGTATGAAAAATCATGTGATGGTGGTATAAATATTTACAATATTAATATATAATATATAGTATACGCGACATTCAAATAATAAGCTGATATATATAATTTTTAGCTAGGTAGCAGTAATTAAATCAAATATTTCAAACTTACAGAATAAAGAAAATTGTTGTTTTTGATGCTTTCAGAAAAAGAAGAAGCATCGTTTATAAAAATGAGAATAAAATCATGTTCTTATAATAATGGATGGCCACATTTTTCTTTTATTTGAATTTAATGATTTCACTTTGATTATTTTTTTAATCTTTAGCAGCGCTAAAACTTACTAGCCAGTCGTCTGTGTTCTCGCTCATCTTGTTTCATTCATTTATTTACATTTTCAATATTCCTTCCTGTTGTTGCTTACACTTTAAAGTGAATGCCGAATGCAATATTATACATACCTATGCCCATTATCCTTTCTCTTTCCAACTTTAATGAGAAAAAAGAAGAAGAGGGTTCGGAAGACTCGTTGAAAGCATCGCCACTTGGTTCTTCCCTTGAAAAATTCTCTCTAGAGTTTACATAATTTACACAAAAGCTCGTCAGAACCAAAGGAAAAGCAGCAAAGCAAGCAACACATCAGTAGTAGAAGTATATATTTTCCTCAAAAGAATTCTTTTTTCTTTTCTTTTTCACTTATTTTTCCGCTAAAACAGAAGAAATTCATTTTAAAACCAAAAAAGAAGTGTAGAATGATGTGGAGCAGGGAAAAACGGAAGCCCCTCGTCTGCACTTTTCCTTCTCTTCTTCCCACTTGTTCTTTTAAAATAAAATGCATAATTAAAATACATGCTCTCTTATTGCTAATCCTTAGTAGGATGATGATGGCACAACTCTGCCAAAAGAATTAAACAGTGATGGGCTGCTGAACGTATATTTTATTTTCATCATAATCATCATCATGAATATTCATAAAACTGATGCTGGCTAAAAACTTTAAAAGCTCTCTACGGACATTTATTTTTACTCCCTTGTTGATAATGATGATGATGATAAGAAGGAGGACGGTTTTCTATATTCATTATTATTATTATGGTTTCTTTTTATTGTTACCCGTCCAGTTTTCACTTTACCCCTATAAATAGGTATTTATTGAAATCCGTTACATTTTTGTACCATCATCATATGGCGTGGCGATAACCAAATGAATTCCCTACTGATGTGTTCAATGATCAGTACAGTTATGTTTTGTTTTATATACTGCTTACAGTTGAGCCTACAAATATCTATTCTCTTTCTTACTAACAAAATTATTATTATTATCAAGGAAAGCGAGAGTGAGTGAGCTCGAGAGATAAAAGTGCCTTTCAAGTATATCATTATTGTCAGTGTATCAGGACGAAACCAGAGCAAGCAGCAAAAGCGGGCAAGACACGGGATTTCATGCTTCTTTCACTCATCTTCACTCTGGTTTGGTGACAATTTGAGTTTCTTTCCGAGTGTATATATCTGATCATCACACTGCTGTAAAGTTTGAACGAGGTGAAGTGACGCACGAGAAGATGCTCCGTTTCATCCTCCTTTTCTACATTTTTGTTACTGGTCTGGCCCCTCTCTCTTTTCTCCAATTTTAAAAACAAAAAAGGGCAAGTAAAAAGGTTAAAAGGATAATATAAAATGTAACGCTCATTTACTATACATGTATATTGTATAATACATACAAGAATGGAAGTTCATCATCATTCAGCATCATCAAGGAGATCATCAAGGTTCATTTGGAGAAAATGCTTGTCTGCTTACTTACTTTTGTTCTAATTCCCATGACTGAGCAGCAAACAAGAAAAGAAAAAGAGAGGCAGCCAGAGCAGCAGCAGCAGAAGCGGACGAACAAGATAGGAGAAAGAAAGAAAAGACGTGCGAGTCAAGTGGAGTGTATCCATCTACCTATCTCTGTAGTATAACTCGCAGTAAAATTGCTCAAAATGAAGATGATGATGAGCAACGAAGAAAAAAGTATAAAGTAAAGCCGCTCTCTCTCTCTTCTTATTTACCCGCCGTGCTGCTCTAATAATAATGAGGTCCTTCTTCTCTTCTTGTTTTGTAGAGTGCTGTGCTAAGCCTCTTCTCACACGTCCATTCTTCAGCCTGTTCAAAACTAAATGACCGTAGAATATTGAGCAATGTATAGAGTTAAACGTGTATAATTTATGTATATATAATGTGTACTTTACTACTAGAAAAAAAAAGAATTGTACGGCATATAGTTCCGATCCACTATATTATCTTGCCACCGGCTTTTCCCAGACCGTTGTTTCTCCACTTTATTTCTGATGCCTCTCCTACTTTTACTCCTTTTTCCATCTTGTCCAAGTTAATCCGCTTTTACGCATCTGTAATTTCTATTTTATAGCGGGCGGAGAAAAAGGATGGTTTGTTCAAGAAGATGATGATGACGATGATGATGATGATGGTGTCTTATGTCTACAGTCTTGCTTTTGCTGCTTTGTTTTATTGTTGTTTGCAGATACATAAAGCTTTAAAAAACAATTGAGACAAAGTTCAAGTTGTCTACTTTTTAATCCCTTTTCCTGTGTATACCTTTTTAAAAGCTCTTGTAACTAAAAGCTATATATATTTATACATTTATAGGTGGGCTATATAATTTATACATATAATACCTATATGCTGTGAAAACAAGAAAATGCAAATGGTCAAATGATGTACAGTGTAGTTACTGAACAAGGAAAATTGGAGAAAAGAGTAAGCCGCCGCGACGACAAGTGGGGGCTGCCTGGCACGGAAAAACGGCGGAAGGAAGCTGTAAAATGGAAGCCCCGTTCTCTTGATGATGTAAAGAAAAATACGGGAGTAAGAATTTGTATAAAGGTAGAATACCTAAATCCCCGTTCTCTTGATGATGTAAAGAAAAATACGGGAGTAAGAATTTGTATAAAGGTAGAATACCTACACTACATATGAAACGATGCAAACTTTTTAAGTTTGCTGTTTGTAGAATAAAGAATTATGCTGGTTTCTAAATGGATATATGTATACTTTTACATATTATAATACCAGTAGAGTAGAAGGGCTTCTCCTCAAATATTTATAAATGATACAATAAAGAAGTGAAAAGTTACATACCGAAATAAGAAAATGAAACTGTGAATGTGCATAGGTTCTTTCCCTTTTCACCAGTAGTTTATAACCTAGTTTGTAGTGGATAACCCCCCCCCAACTGGTGAAGAGATGAGTGGAAATAGCACGGTGTGAACACGCAGAGGGAGGAAAAAGATGGAAATAATGCAAATGCTTTCTTGCAGAGAGCATTTGGGAGCTCATTAGTGAACATTAAGTAATTAACAAAGATGGCAATTAAAGGCTCTCCTTCCCCGTTGTTTCTCTTTTGCTTTCAAGGGAGTTCAAGCATAGAGAAATATAATTATTCTGGTACATTCTACCATGCACTAAATTATTTTACTATTTCAATAATTCCGCACTTGAAAATAAAATTTACGAGCATCATGGTTAATTATTGATTACCTTGAGACATTTTATTCCACATAGATCAAACCAGACTGTATTACCTTTTTTAAATCAAAGCAAATTAACTCCATTTAAAGGTTAACTTAAAAGTTAGATGACAAAATGTATGAATGAATAGAGACCACATTACGTCAATTTTGACTGGTATGCCATTTTCCCTCCAGGAAACGCTTGATTTGGATGGTAAGTCAAAACAAAAACCAATCAGCTAAGAAGGAAAGTTTTCATTTGATAAATTTCCATGCAATTTTTCAAATAAATTACAAACTGCTCATTTCATCTCAATAATACAAAAGTTTGCGATACATTTGACGTTACACAGAGTACTACATTTAAGGAAAGTTTTTATTTGATAAATTTCCATGCAATTTTTCAAATAAATTACAAACTGCTCATTTCATCTCAATAATACAAAAGTTTGCGATACATTTGACAGTACACAGAGTGCTACATTAAAAAAAATCTGTTCAAATCTATTCCAACGAATTGAACTGTGATACGCTTGATTTTTTGTTCCATTTGTTCTTGCTGATAAAAAATAGGCGTACGGAGAGTCTCAATAAATGTACTACCTAATCGTACATATTATTTGTAAAAACACATAATCCCAAGGCGGTCACATCCGACACACCAAGAGAAAGAAAATCACCTACAAAAGAAAAAAACCAATTCAGTAGTACAAGAAAAGCGTCGAATTCATCTCATTTATGTGATTTCCTTGGACATATTTCTTAATTGTCTGTCTGTACGCTTTTCTGGTCGAGGTCCCCTCTCTCGGTAAAAAAAGTTGTTGAGCAATTGAAAAAATGAAAGAACAAAAAAACTTGTTCTTCCTTGCCACTACTACTACTGCTACTACTACTCCCAGTGAACAATAGCCTTGTGAAATGTCCACACTCTGCACAAGTTCATCTTATTTATTGGAAGAAAAGAAAAGAAGAAATAAAAAAGATTGATAATTCCACCACGTTACCTTTTT
>JAANSP010002488.1:0-12088 GCA_036850745.1 Homidia socia | reverse complement strand
ACTACTCGTATAAAGCTAAACTACAGCAGCTATAGCTATACTCGTTCAAAAAACTATGTGAAAAGCAGTAGTATGTAGTAATCATTTATGATGATACTGATGGTGGCAATGCATCGATGCAAAAAGCTTCTATAACTTTTTACAACAATACGATAGCATTATTGTGGTAACAATATATACAATAATGATTGTCTCAGCAGCAAAAAGTAAATTCACTTGCATAAAAGCCAACAACGCCAATTTGACGATGATGATGATAATACGATGCCTATGTTTATACGTACTGCTACTACTTATCTGCAAGTAAGTAGTATGTAGCATATCGAAAAGAATATCATCGGACATGACACAACTTGTAATTCATATAGCCTTTTAACTTGGCAGAGAAGAACCGCAGCAGCAGCACAGCCGTATTAGCAACAATAACAAAAACGAACAAGAGAAACGATATAGATATAAGATTGCTATTATTGTAATGCATCATTATTAATTGTACACCTCTCATATTATTATTCTTATGATTATTAAACGACCTAGCTGAAATATTATTCCTACATCCTTTATGAATCCTTTCACAGAGAGATAATAAACAACAGAAGCCGTTAACCCTTTCTTCTTTACACACATTATATTATTTTCTTCATTATTGTGCATTCCTCATGCCTTCATTCATTTTACTTTTTACACAACACTGCTGAAGAAAATAAAGTTTAGTTTTTGAAGCGCTGCTGCTCCCTGCCTTTAAAACTTTGCATTTTGTTATAATGACCAGCAAGGTATTTTCTGAGCTGAAGCCGGCCGCTTTTCTTGTTCCCACTACTGGTGTTATGGTTGGGTGGAGTTTATTACGTTGTTGCACCCTTTCTTTCAAGCGAAGAAGACGATCCTTCAATCCTTGGCTCCTCCATTTTTCTTGTCCTCAGCTCAGATATAATATACTTGCCTACTTTAATATTATTTAACTTGCCTACTTGTGCCAACTTTATACCGTATTTTGTTGATAAGCTTTACAGAAGCACTATTCTACCCTCTATGCATGCTTTGCTGTTCTGTTTACTTCAGCTGAGGTAACAAGATGACAAAGAGAAAACTGTACTTTTTTGCATTCACTTCCTCTACCTGTATCTATTCAACTCTATACCTTTTCTTCTTAATACTCTCCCTTACAAAAGAATACCACATCACCAACAAAGTGATATGGCAAACGGGAACGTTGTTTTTCAGCGTTATTCACTCACTTCTTTGTTGTTGCAATAATGATTACACTGTTGTTGTTGATGATGATAGTAATCATGATGATGATGGTGATGAAGTTAAGTTACCCTTTCTTTAGTCTACTTCTATAGCACAAACACAATCAACACAAATAAAAAACACATTTTTTTGCAAAAAACTTTTCAGATAGAAAAGTAAGATAGTGTAGGCTAATATATGCTCAAAGATACTGGTTGTTAGCGGTACCACTACTTTCACACGTGTACCGTGTAAGTGTTCCTTTTTCTTCACAAAGGTACGATAAATCGAATGCAAGGACTATCAGCGACTCACTCTTCAAGTAAAGTTCATCTTCATTATTTATTTAACAAAAATAATGCAACTTTTTGAGAGAAAGAAATATTTTCTCATCGTTTCATCTTGCGTGGCATGACATGGTGAGAAGTATCGGTATATGGATTTTACATGACTTGTAAAGATTAAAAAAGTTACTTGCCTGCCATGTGCCAGCCAACTTATTAGCTAGCAGTAAAGAACAATATAAAAAAGTACCACTACATTTCCCTTCTTTCGCAACAATCGCAAACTATACTTCTATCTGCTTAACAAGTTGAGCTAAAAAGAAATGATGATGATGATGAAATTAGAAATTGACGAGTAAAACCGCTAACAAGGTAAAAATACACCTATGTATTCTACCATTATTCGCAAGCACATGCGTGTTCATTCTCAATAATAAGAGCAATGAAAGAAGTTCAAAAGTTAAAAATGTAAACGAACAAGAATGAATGAGCGAGCGACGAGTCCTGCAGAGCAAAAAGATGAGAACAGAGACAAGTTGTACAACTGCACTGTTCAAAATCACCGTACAATATTTCACATAACCAGGTATTATATATTATCATAAATAATAATACTCCTGTTAACTTTTTCCCGGTTTTGCACACGTAAATACGACAAAGAAACCATTAAAAACATTTCCCCCTTCCGGTACAAAAATCGTTCAAATAAAACTGTTGAAAAACTTTGTAATGCCCTAATAACTAGCGTTATATTTTATGGTTTCCCTACTCTAATCCATTAATGATGGTCACCCTCACGCGAAAAAATATACATGAAAATGGAGAGCCAAAATCTACAAGAACAAGAAGAATGAAACTTACAGTCGTGAAGTGGTCGCGTCACTGCTCTCATCGCCTTCAATACGGTAGATTTTTCCATACATCACATACTCGAACGAGTCAGCACGGGATGGGCCAGTGTCCAATGGGCTCCACTCATTGCTCTCTGCATAGCCATCCTCACGCAAAGTTGTTGCCAACACCAAACGGAATTTGTCACCTATACGCAAAACATAATCCGCAAAAACGATACATTGATTAAACAAGCTAAACAACAGCTACACACAGAGACAGAATACAAAGAAAATTAACATCCAGTTCTTGCCTTTGACTTTTTCTTATTTTCCAGCATTTAAAATTCTCCTAAATGATACATAGACATGTTATGTTTTATCTGACAATAACGAACGTCATCGCCATGCCGGTATAAGCACACAGCAGCTACTACTGCACCACGACCACCACTCTATATAGTCTATATACGCCACTGACTAAAGGCTAATCCAACTTTGGCTAGTTATCTAAGCAGCTGGAAAAATGTTTTCTTTTACCAAGAGAGAGAGAGACCAAGCAAAAAGACGTATGGCTGCAACCGCATTCACGTTACACCATAATATATAGTTGTATAAAAGGTCATAATTTTGTATAACTTATTTTACTATTCTGGAAGCCAACTCGTTAAATCACGTAAGTGCAATAGGTACAAGTAGTATTAATAGGTATAGGTTGGCGAAATTTGATTATATGTGAAAATAGGTATATACATTATATACCATATTGTAATGAAACAAAAAAGCAAAACGTACCCAGATCCATTGGATAGATCCATGAATTGATATCCATATATGTGAAAATATATACATAATATATCATATTGTAATGAAACAGAAAAGCAAAAAACTTGAAAACGTACCCAGATCCATTGGATAGATCCATGAATTGATATCCAAAATCAGGTCCATCTTGAAGGACTCACTCTCACAGTGAAGTCGACTGACTGCGAAACGAAAGAAAAAAAATTATTCATTACTAAAAATTTATTCACTTTTGTAACAGCTCTCAATGTTGACGTTTTGTAATTGACATTTTATTTGCATGTGAAATTCCACAAATGAAATACACAATTATCATCATGCACAAAAATAACTTTTTTAATGATTGCCCTTGTTCCTTTTAAAGAGTCATACGTTGCACTCAATCGTTTTTACTACGCCAGTTTTGAACCGTTTAATAGAATTCACATAATTATTATTAAGAGAGTAGTTAATTCATTCATTGAACTTTGAACCACATCCATGACAAGGGGGTCAATATAAAACGCAAACAACCTTTATAGTAAAATCTTGATTGAAAATGGCAATCATTTTATTTATAAAAATACTACTCACTGAAATAAATATTAGTTTTGATATATTACACGATATGCTGCACATGATGCACTTCCTGTGTTACGTATATCATGTTTTAATTTTTCTAGTACAGAATACAAAGAATCTACATTTTTTGCCAATTTCAAGGATACCTTTTCATGAGTAGTAATAATAAAGTAAAGAGTTTATTTAAATATAAATATAAAACAAGTTATATTATTTTTTTATCACTGGCGCAAATATCTCCACATAGGGCTACGATGCTGCTGGCCTATTTATCAGTTTAAAAAGTTTGCCTGTATGTATGTACGTATATATATGATACGCTTATCAAAACTCGTCCATACATTCAACCTTATGCTACATACCTATGCCAGCTTGAATCAAAGTTGGACTAAGCTCTGTATAATCTACACTACATTTCTGGTTTGATAAAATACTATGATGCAATACCACACTACTTGATTATAATTTATTTATTTTTGCAATGTCAGACTTTTTGTGTACACTATACAAAACGCACCATATGGCAAGCAAAAAATGTACTCAATGTCATCGCAAATTAAACCAAGGATATCAATAATAATATCACCACCCAGTATTGATTTTCAAGATGAATATTCTTTCGTGCAGAACGTTAAAACCAAAATTTATATGCAATACTAACTTTGCTGAAACTTACTCTCTCCATTTTTCCCTTCTCTTTTTGTTGATTATCCACATCTCCCCAGGAAAAATGACAGGAAATGCGTTGCAGAGAAACACAGTCAGTCGGTGCTTTTATGTATGAAGCTCTGGAAACAGTCAAGCCACACAGTCACGAGGACTTTCCTGTTGGCAATGAAAATGAAGAAACGAACGCAAGTGCATTTTCCCCTATTTTTATCTTTCCTTCTCCGCATGTAGTAGCAGTAGAAACTTTGATACTACGCAGTACGCAGCTTTCTCCGTAACTTTTACTGCAGCAGAAGCAGAGCGAGAAGAGCAGCAGCTGCAGCAGTGTGAAAAGTGGTAAAAGCACAACAACGGGCGAGCGAGCATATCAAAAACAGAGAACACCTTCACAGCGTTTCTCTTTCTCCCTCACTCTCCTTTCCACTCTGAAAACTGCTAGTACGACGCTACTCTGCTGCTTGCCGTTCTGACTTCTGGAACAGTTGAAACGACACTGTTACTCTGTTATTGTTTGGTTGTTGGTAGAAGAGGAAGAATAAGTATTAGCTCTTCTCGCTCTCTCTATTTAGCTCTTCAAATAACCAACTCTCTCTTCTAGTGACGTCGTTTGTTGCTACTGATGATGATGATGATGACGCCGACGACGATGGTAAATGGTGATTATACTCTACTACACAACAACCTAAACCACAGCAATGGAAACAAGAAAAGCCGAGTTGCTGCTGCAGCAGTAGCATGATTGAATATAACGGGAATTATATTCGTATGGTTTGTATTAGAAAGGTGAAACGACCACCGACCACGGCGAAAGAATAATGATGATAATGCCTTTTTGTTTGTGACGCTAAACAAGTCAGTTTTACTTGGAGAAAAGTAGAGAGAGAAAAGCAAAGATTCCTCCGCTTTCTTCTTATTGCCTTGTTTGTTGTCACTTTTGAGTTTACAGTTCCATCCTCTGGAAAAGAGTGAGAGACAAATGACAAGCGTTCCAGAACAAAGTGAAAATGAGATTAGGTCAACTGAAAATGCAGAGTTAACTTGTGCGCTCTCTCTTTTGTCTTTCTATCCTACTCTTTTCACTTCCCCTTCTTTTTTTCCAGAAAAGAGAGAAATAATATATAAATATAAATTTTAGATATTGTAGCTTATACATACAAAGTTACGTGTAATATACGCTCGACCTCGAATGCATCTCTAGTATGCTCCTTGCCGATTCTTACCGAAGGGAGCAGAGAAAACACCATTTTAGTCAAGAGAGTAGAGTTGTGCTGCAAAAACTGGAGCAAGGTTGTCAGCAACAAAAGCGCTACACACACGAACAGAACGAGTTAGAGTGAAACACAAGTATATAAAGTGGTCGTAATTTTTTTGCAAAAACCATTTTTTATGTATCACATAGGACCAAGCAAGTCCTCTGCAAGTATGTAATATTAGTAGTAGTAGTACATGAATTTACTTACGTTGTCCAGAAGAATATTTTTTGTTTTACGGACAGAATGTTACATTGTATACAATATTTTGATGTTGATACTGCAGCTATTACTGGAGGAAAGAAAACCCACAAGGGGCTCTCAATACGGATGATATCATGATACTCTCTCAAACGTACACGGTAAATTACGTAGTAGCAGCCAAGTTGCTGGCTGTTTTGTAACACTAGGTTTTGGAGCAGCAGCAGCAGGAGGAGATGATGATAGTACGCATACACTCCATTCCAATAATTCCAACAAAGTTGGTGGCGATGGTAGTAGTAGTGTGGCAATAAATACGAATTCAGTTCAAAACACAAGAGAACAGCAGGAGCGTGTGTAGAAGATGAAGCACGAGCACACGATGGCTTCGCGTGCTCGCTTCTAACTTTATAATAGCATACGTATTTTTATTTCGTGGAACCTTAATAATATTTTTTATTCCAATCACCTTAGCTGGGTTTATTTCACATTATGTACATTCCTACATTCATGATAGCACATGGCATAACTTAGCATATACCAACAACAATCATCCATCCATTCTTTCCTTTTTTGCACATGCCATCTTTTTCATCATAATATTTTACGTGACTGCAGTACAAACGTCTATCATAAAGGCTAAGAGAACCAAGCGCCATGCCACTTACATCATTCTACACTATTTTTTCCATTCTTCTACTATACATATTTTAAATAATAGATGAAGGAGCAGAAATAACCAAGACCATGTCAATGCCAGAAACAACAAAAACGAACAAAAAACAGGTCATATAACAATGTGAAGGAAAAGCTTCAACTATTTGCAGAGCGCATAGGAGCGAAAGATAGAAAACAGTCCGCATCCGGGTGAAATCAATGCGGGTTCTTTCTCGTCCCCCTCACAGATCGTCTTTGCTGGCTGGTGCTGACGTCAAGCGTGGGAGTACAGATTGTATACTTTGAAAAAATTCAAGTGTGTACTTCACTTGGTCGTCTTTGCAACGACGTAAGACAGGATGGAGCTAAAGGTAAACACTAAACAGTGAGCACAAAAGCAGGAGGAGCATGACAAGGATAAGTCCACACTACCACTAATCCCACACGCAGCATATCTCCAGCAGAAGAAAAAAATGCAACAACAACAAAATCTATTCCCCCCAAAATAGACCCACATCATCTTATCGTTATTAAATTGCATGCTAGTATTTTTTATATACCATAATCATCATACTTTTTATACTCTACTCTCTATTTAATAGCTTTTCATTCATTTGTGAGTAATATACTTTAACCACCCTATTTGCAAAAAAAACTTGAGATTTGAAGGTTACATTACGCTTTTGTTTAAATACCATGATGAGCAATGGCCTAATATGACAGAATTATTAATTATTATTATGTTTTTTTGGGAACAGCCCATAAAACTTCTAGAGAGAAATTGAACAATGTACATAGTACTGGATGATGATGATAAATGGGGATGGGCATTTGGTTACGACATTTGTGCATGCATGTTGGTGTTGACGATGATGTGATTATGTGATGCCTGGCGTTGGTGTGGTACGCTGTACGTTTGCTATAAAATGCACCAATAACGTCAATATAATTGCTCGAGTCAAATCAACAACAACAACAAAATAGCTTTGACAGCAACAACATCTTGTCATATACTTGGTCATCATCATCATCGCGATCATAATTGGCAGCATTTCATTCTACATATGCTACAATTGCTACACAACACAACCATAAAATGCAACAAAAGCTGAACAAGCACTCTTTCTGAAGTACGCAGTTGTTGTAAGTAAAAGTAATATCTGTGTAGTATCTTGCCAAGAAGGCAAGGCAATTTGAAATCATCAGTTTTCAGATGGATGATGTGTTTTGTGTGCATGTACATGCATACGTCGCACAATTTTATCTACCTATACAAATAGGTACAGAAATACACAGCATCTGTCATTTGTAGAAGCCACATGACGATGAAGAACAACTTGAAACTCAACAAAAACGGATTGTGATTGCATGATAATTATGCTCTTCTGGCAATGATGATGATGACACACCAGAGCTTAGAAGAGAAACTTTGTCTTTTTTGTCCTCTTGTTCTCCCTATCGAGATGCTACACACTGGCAAGCTCTCGTTAGTTATTTTTTTGCAATAAAATGCAAGTAGAGATTTACCTATGCATCACCACCACTCTGTAAGAATAGCAATACGTGTACTTTTTATGCATATGAAGAATTGAAAAGCAAAAACTAATGAGGATAATAGTATGAAAATGCTGTGTGTATACAACGAAGCATTATTCTGTATAAAGTATAAATGCAAAAACGCAGAAATGATGATTTACTCTCTTTCTACATGGGTATAAAACTTGCACACAATAATAATACTAGGTAATAATAATAATCATCATCTCCTTCTTCGCAATCATTGGTAAAAATGTACAACAAAACAACAACCACGATCCAATAACCAATACGAATAAAAATTATTCACATTGGATTTTCGTTTCTGCTGACAAGCAGTATTATTCAGTAAGAGGTGGTGAGGTGTAGTGGAGAGGGACCAAACAAGCGTCAATGCGAACAAGTCAGTTCTCTCCCCAATAAAATGGCAAGTATAGTGGTGGTAGCAGCAGCAAGCTGTGGCTCCTTCGCCTTCCCCCTCTTATATTACATTGTACATTGATGAAACGGATTTGTATTGTACGGCCGTCCACTCCATAAACAGTAGATATATAAGCCAACCAGCTCAACAAATTTTCTGCATGCAACTTCTTTCTTGTCATGCTCATGTAAAATGTGGTACAAGCTAATGTTTGCAAAAAAAATTCAGGCTCGTGTACGGATATATGCATTCAGGGACGAACACAGTCATTTTATGTAGCATGTAATATGCT
This sequence comes from Homidia socia, assembly GCA_036850745.1. Classification (NCBI taxonomy): domain Eukaryota; kingdom Metazoa; phylum Arthropoda; class Collembola; order Entomobryomorpha; family Entomobryidae; genus Homidia; species Homidia socia. The sequence continues at coordinate 3,350 of JAANSP010002488.1, read as the reverse complement.
TCTTTACTATGCCATGGTACATCACACGTACATACAACATGCCTAATATACTTTTACTGCGAAGTAAAACCGCTTAGATTGGAAAGGAGGGCGGAGTTGGAAGCTTGCAAAAACCTTGAATTCATGACCTTGCTAAAGGACAATATGGATTTTTCCATTACTCCACTCTCCTGCAGTAGTGGTAGCTCGATAGTGGTGGTTGGTGGTGGTATTAGCAATGTTCTTACAATATTAGAAAACCCGCGTATATCTACATATATATCTATCTATGCCTACATAGATAACACCTTTTTCGTTCAGTTTTCCTCAATCCTAAATAGGTAGATACGAAAAATGATTTTTGCTTGGGCAATATAAGATGTGACTGTAGCCAGCGTTTACAAATGTTGTGCACGCTACTATCCACAGTAATGATACTAAAATGGCCAAATAGAGAGTCATAATATTACAATATTTTGCCCTCTATTGCAACATTTTTTTCCATGTATGCATGTCATTTCTCTCTGCTATCAAATCAACATCACCGCGTGTTCTTCTCTTTGGGGAAATGCGACTTTTGTTTTTTAAATATTAAAACTAAAAGCAAAAACTTACGACTTGTAATGAAATGCCACAGCATGACATAGGGCCATGTTATCTTATTATTTACTCCTTCTTCTAATGTAAAACTTTATGTGGATCACGGCTGCTTTTTTAATGTTCCATTTTAGTATTCTCCTTTTGTTTTCCCCAGGAATCATAATTCACAACACAAATCCCAAATTCGCCATACTTTTTTTCTTTCTGGGTGCAAATACCGAGACATTCTTCACAATTGTACAAAAAATTAAAACACAGTGAAAAGCCACTAACATCATCGAGTCGAGATAATGAAAATCATAAGGCAACATCTTTCCTATTGTCTCATTATTTTAAGCATTTATATAGCACAGAAAAATAACTATAATGTCATCATTACGTTATACTTGCCATCTTTTTGTTTTATTTTGCCTAAGGTTTCCTTTGATGTCACGTCTCTTTCGCTTTGATATGTTTTTCCAGCTAAAAATATATATATTTTGACTTCCTCGATGTCTATTTCAAATGGCAGAATGCTGTTTGTAAAATTTTTCAGGATTCTACTACTATTCAAAGCATTCTTGGAATTTTAAAGAGAACCATGTACAAAAACTCCAACTGGTAGCACTTTTTAGCAATTTAAATTACTTCGTGTTATCCGCAACCCTTCTCCTTTTGTCTAGAGATTATTGCTCGCACGAATTTTCCTCTCTAATAATGTCATAAAGTAGTCAAATTAAAGTTTGCTCTTTTAATGGTACAATTATTGTACTTTGGTATGCTTTATACAAGCTATGATTACATTAAAAGTTTACTTAAACAACAGCCATAATATTATTATTATCAACATATCATATGGAACGTACAATTTCTAGCACGGCTTGGTGTAATATTATTGCATTATGGTTGTATAAATATACATTATGTTCATTTTATCTTGTAATTTAACACTTTTGGTTTTCCACTGTTATCTTTACCATTTCAATTCTTTTCATTTTCGTAGTGTCCAACTCAGTCTTTTCAGCAAGCGTTTTTGGCTTGTTCATGATGAAATATTTAAAACTCTATCAGGTTACTTCATATATGACACAAGGCGATGGCATAAGCATATATAGCTTATTTCAAGCTGAAATAAAAGTCAAACATCCATTTTTTAAACTTTGAAAAGCAGAAGTTAAAGAAGCTTGCATCGTCTTTTAATACTAACTTCATGCATCTAAACAATGATAAAAATATTCACATGATTTTGACTCTTCGCAACAGTCCATGATGTTGCAAAATTGAGTAACTTTTATCTTCGGGTAGAAAAAAAACTAGCAAGGTCGACCACGACAAGAAACGAACGAGGGAACATACTGGAAGTAAATGGAGTCAGGCAACTATTCAAACAGCGTATCTTTTGTTACTATCCGCTTTTTAAATTGCCAGGTATAAAAAGGTGTGTTGGGAGAACGCAGAACAGCACAAAATATATTATCATAATATAATTGCATCTTGCATCCAAAAGAACGTATTAATTTGAATGTGCATTTTCATAGTATGCAGCTGATGTTCATTTCATTTTTTATCAACCAACAATTGGTAGAATCATTCACCAAGGTTTATGTACCCGTCATTAGAGACATCCGAGTTGGAGTTACATACCAACTTTACCATATTTTTTATAATAAAATTCTTGTGAAGGTTGAATGTAGGGCATTCCAAAATGCAGCAGAAAAGTGGCAGTAGAATACGTTAAACTGCATAACAATTGGCAATGTATAAAAATAAGAAGCAGCAGCAAAAGTTTTGTGCTTTGCTAAAACTACGTCGTTGTGCAAGCAAACTGCAAACGAGTACCTACACGCACGAAATGAAAGGAATATTGTTGTTATACATACAAACATACACCATCGCGAAAAGTTCTTCGCTCTACCACAAGGCTGTAAGAATGCAATGCACCACAAGATAAGTAAAAGGCATTGGCAAGAACGCTCTAATACGGATATGAATGCTATTTTATACTACTACCCTCTGACTTGACTAGTTCAGCGACGCATTAGGTACTATGGTATATGCTTCAACTGGTATCCACCACGCAAACAAACGCAATAAGTCTTCCCCACCACCACCACATCTATTGCACTTTGTGCTCCGAAATCTACACTTGCTACACAGCCCACCGTATATTTTGTTCTTTTCTCTCGCTCCACTAGAATGTTGTGGATTCAGAGTTGTGCTTTGTGCTATACCATTTATACTTCATCACCCAACATACGCAAACAACACCATCTGAAATTGCGAAAATCCCCAAGTTTTCTGCACATGGCAAACGCAATACCAGATTTCGTCAAGGATAGAGGGAGAGAAGGGAGCTGAGTTGGAGATTTCTTTGCTGACATTTTAGGTTGTTTTTGTACGCTGGCTTATTCTTACGTGAAAACATAAGAATCGAAGCGAATGCATTCAAGGAGAGATGACAGCGGGTGTATGACATGATGCCACATTGCAAAAAATGCTGTATGTAATCAACAACATTATAGTATTTATTTTGAATCAATACAGACTTGTTTTCTGCTTTGAATTTCCTCCTCAGGGAGAAGCAATCTACAACAGTTTCAAAAAGTAAAAAGATGATGATAGCAATACCACATTGAACACCGATACTTACAACTGCGTGTTATCATTCTACTTTACTCACAACACCATATGGTCTCATTTTGCAGCTCTAATTCTACTTTAGTACAAGTTTCTCAAGATTCGTTTACTTTTTTCGTTTCAACAAGAACGCCCACAAACAAACAACAGAGCCA